>JBAMIG010000017.1:14180100-14197967 GCA_037177335.1 Kiunga ballochi | reverse complement strand
TTTTTTTTTTAATTCATGAGTTGTAACTCTTAAGCAGTGGTCCCCAACTTTGGTCCTTGAGGGCTACCATTCAGAGCAATGACTTTGGGGGGGTACCATCAAATGAATCTTTTATTAACAAGGAGGTGCAGAAAATTAAAAGAAGAAGATTGTAATTTGAATCAGGTGTGTTGTACCAGGGATACACTAAATCCTTCTGGATGGTAGCCCTCGAGGTCTGGAGTTGGTGACCCCTGCTCTATAGCAATCATTATGACTTCTTTTTTTTTTACCTCACAAAATTTAAACAACAAAATTTTGTGCAAAAATGGTTCCAAGGTTTGCAATTTCTCATGCAAAATTTCACTGTAAACATTGATCGATGTTCTCTGAAAAAAAGAACACAAACGCACACACACACAAACTGTATCCACGGTATCAGTGCCCCATTAATTAGCTAAAGCATGATTAGAGACTGGATATTATTTAGTCTTTGCAGTATTAATGGAGATATGGGCTTATTAGGGATCTTGGGAATAGGTGTTGATGAAAACAGTCTGGAAGAAGTGAAAAATGATTTTACTCACACAGCAGGAGTGCAGGTAGAAATGAACTGCAGTTAATTCTTATTGTACAACAAGGCAGCTTGATGCTGTTGTGTTGAAGCTGTTTGTTGCAGAATTAGTGTGATTTTTGCAGCATTTGTTGTTTTATAGGAAATGCTAATTAGGCTTTACAGCATAATTAGAAGCTTTCGCTAGACAGACTAATTTGACTAGTACTGTAAAAAGAACATCAGGCACACATACACTTTCTCACACTTTCACATACATGTGTGATATCGCACATACATGCACAAACATCTCACCTTATAATTACATTCTTACTAACTCAGCTGAGACAAATGTGGGCTTCGCAGGAGCCGTTTTCTCTGAATATGTTAATTATTCCTTTGTTCTTGTGAGTTTTTATCATGTGTGTGTGGTCTTAATGGGTATTTTATTGTGAACACAGTAACAAAAGTGGACTAAAGTGTGTTTGTCGCAGATAAATTTAGACTGGAGTTGCTATGACTTGAAGGATTTTGTCCAGCTAGAATTTGGGCTTCTCCAATTTTAGAACTACATGGTGTTGAAGACCATATGGTAAATGTTTTCCCTTGGTAAACTGTGGTGTTTGCATGGAAATGTGCAAACACATGAGACCTATAATTTTCAGTGAATGCAGTTGACTCATGTTCATGGCTTGCTGTCTCCCATGTTATGAAGGGTCATTGTGGAACATGCACATCATTCAGCAGCCTCATCTGCCATTTACGTCTGCAAGTTGTCACGGAATAACAGGCATGGCATCTTTCTGTGGCCTGCACATAAAGCTAGCAGCTGTGAACAGTATTCTTGCCTCACTCAGCAGACTTACCTCTCAATCATTTACTGTCACACATATCCTCACAGATTTGCAACAGGACAGTGTTCAAATACACATAGCAGAGCAAAAAATGCTCTGAAGGGGACAACTTCCCTGCAGTTTCTGTCTTCTTTATTCTTTTTACTTCAGGTTAGTCTTTTTAATCAATCCTAACGAGGCAAAAGTTGATTAAATCAAACTTCATGGTGGGCAAATAGCCACGATCAGATGCAGAACTCAGTTCTGTACAACTATTCACAAAATAAGTTGATGTTGACTTGGTACTAAAAGCCAAGCACCTCCAAGTAAAATGGTGTGCACCTTAGATTTTTTTAGCATATTTTAAGTGGTGCATGTATCATCAGAATAATGCACTTTACAGTAGTTTTCTCCAGTTCAGTTTGGTCAGGTTTAACACCGTTTTAAACCTTCTTCATTACGTTTCTCAATATTATTCATGTGTTAAGTTTTCCAACTAGTAAAAACAGCACAAGACATCTTTGATTATTTTTTATTATTTACTGGCTGTTCTTATTTGGCTAGAATGCATTTAAAATGTTGACACCAGGACTAAATTTAGAGCTAACCACTTATGACTGGTTGTGATGTTTCCAACTGATTATTATGGAAAACATTAAAATCACATCTTGTTATAACAATGAATAGATGTTTTTTTTTTTTTTTTTTTTTTATGAAATGGAAAAAAGTAAATACTATGTTATTTGGCACTCACCAAGTGATGGATTCCTTATGCTTGACTGACTCTTTCACAAATCAAGCCCAGATAACATTGTCATAAACACATAAACTGTGTACTTTTTTTTAGATCAGTCAATTTAAATATATTGTTCATATTGTGACTCCAGTTTTTTCATAAATTCCTGATACATTGCACTAATGGACTATATGCCAATGGATAAATGTTGTTATCTTGATGGTTTGCTGTTGAATAGCAGGAGATAGGAGACTGGTGATGGTCGCCCATAGTTAGACCTCCACTACCTCATTTACATGACAAGCTTAAAGGTGAGTTCATGGACTTGTTTAAAAATGCATCTGCTGTCTGTGGGTTCCAATCTGATTCTGATAGCTAATAATTATTGATCACCAAATACCAATATTTTCCAATACCAAATCAGTTTAAATGAACATTGTTGGGATTATAAACTTTATTGCTGTTGTTACTGTCAAGCTTTATCAGGCTGTAGGAAACCACACATCATCCTTTAATAAAAGAGAGTAACTGTTAAACAAACTTAATTTAGTTTGAATGTTCTCTAAAAATATTGATGAGAACAAGCTTTAAGTAAATCAAAGACAATTTCCTTAGCTGCTTTACAATCCTAAAAGCTGAGGCAAGACAAGGCCAGTTTATTTGTATAGCACCTTTAATGTACAGGACAAATCAAAGTGCTTTACATAAAACAATAAAACAAATACAAATGGTGTAAAGGAGCATACAAGACAACCACAAATAGCTAAAAATAATCACAAATCACACATTAAATTAAAACATTTTAAAACAAGATTAGTTTAAAGTTAACATACAGATTTTCACACACTGGTATGAGAATAAAATGTGTTTTATATAGATTTAAAAATATCTACATTTGAAAAAAAAATCAATTCCATTGACATTTTGTTCCACTTCTTTGTAGCACAATAGCTAAATGATCCTATGTTTAGTCTGGACTCTGAACTAAATATTTGCATCTTAGGGTTCTACTTGGACACATAAAGTTGTGTATCATCTACATAACTATGAAAATCTATATTAAAGTTTTGTAGAATTTGACTCTAAGAGCACACACAATTTTGAATAGAAAAGGGAATAAAGGCAGGTCAAATTTAGCTGTTATAACAGCTTTAAAAATCTTTCAGAAATAAACCCATCACAATTGACCAACATTAGCTTTAAACATTTCGAGTTGGAAAGCTGGAGATTGTGTCTTCCTTCACCTTCTTTGTGTGAGTTGCATTGTCGCACAGGATTAAAGCATCAGCCAGCAGAATTATTCTCAAGTTATACTTGACATAAAAAGGCTGATTGGCAAAAATTATGAATTAGAGCCCCTCCTTAAATTTTCATATTGTTTGCTGGAAGTTTATCTATTCACTGGGACTCGTTGGGTCTGGTGCACTATTTTCTCTTTTCATCTTAGCTGAACAGCATATCGTCCTGTAACACTTGGCTGTGCACATTAGTGCAACTATTTATAATACTAGATCTGAACCATGAACCTATTAACTCAAAAACAAAATTCTATATAATTACAATGTATCATTGTATATTATAAAGTAATTATGCATCTTGCAGAGGGATTCAGCGCTATAGTAGTTCTGTAAATTGCATCAGTATTGTAGCCTGATACCAATATTGAATCAGTCTCAACTCTAGATTTTGTTTTCATCGTCCAAAAAAACACTAAACCAGACTAAGCTAAACTAAACTAAAACTACATTGATAAATGATTTTGGTTTCATTTAAAATTATTTTGTGACCCAACTAGTTTCTTATGATTGTTTTGTTCTATATTTTCCTTCCATTTTATTTATTTATATATGCATTTATGTATTTTTTTAATGTATAGGCTATATATATATATATATATATATATGTGTGTGTGTGTGTTTATTTATTGATTTATTTTATTTGGTACTGTGAATATAAAATTAGCTTGGATTTTACTAATAAGCAGAAAATTACCCTCTGTCTACCCATTTATTTCTACAGTGTATTCCTTTATCCAATAATTTTTAATTAATATATTTTCTCTAAACATTGCTGTGAAGTCTGTGATTAAAAAATAAATTCAACACACATCCATGACAACATTACTACAACAACAATTGCAAATGTTTATTTATTTATTTATTTGGTTGATTCATTTGATCCTTGCCATCTTGTTGGGTGATTCATTAAAGGTTTTTTATTTTTAAATTTTTTATGTGCTAACTTTAACTTAACAAAAGAGACAAAGAGGTGGCCCGTGTCCTAACATACACTAAGTTTTATGTAAATACATTTATTATTTATATAGGCATCAAGGTCTGCTATGCTGTCATGTTGAGCTTTTGGCTACGGCCTTGGGGCCTTCTTTAAAACACTTTATCATGTTTTTAGTCTTCATGAATAATTAAAAATTTAAATTACATGCCATGTAGAAAATTCATATGCTGGAGGTTGGAGGGAAAAGATACATGGAAATTAATTTTCTTTTCTCTAAGAGTGTGACGGGAAATCAATTAATCTTGATGTATTATTTCATGCAGGGCAGGGTAGCTGCAGCAGAGAGAGTGGCTACAGCTGTTCTCATTGGAGAGGCCATATATTATACTTGGCGGCTTTGACAGCTTTTGAAGGAAAAGGCTGAAGGATATCAGGCAGGTGAGGCAACTGTAAGAAAAAAAAAAGAAGGGGGAAAATATTAGGAAATATAAAATGTTTCCAGGGACTGCTATAACTGTAGCGCTGCAGGAAGGCATTACTGAATCCATCTTTCTGAGATGTTTGCTTCTATTCCTTAAAACCGCTGTCACTCCCAGCTGACATTATTAATGAGGCCCCCTTTCAAAACATCATGTTCATTTGATTAACTAGTCGTATGGTTTTGTCCCTCCATCTGCAATTTATTTTCACACGTCTCTTCTTGCCTTTTTTGGGGGGGTAAGAGGAATTGAGATTTACCACCCGTCAGATAAATGTGTCCAGGTAATATAACACCATGGATAGAGTGACAGAGCTATTTACTGCCAGCTTTAAAGTTTTATAACTTGTCACAGCTTCCAAGTTGTTGCGAGAAGTGCCCAATTTTATTTAATTTTTTTCGCACCGTCTGCAATTAGAAAAATTGTTTACAGGAACGATTACTCTTTTCAAGAGGGAAGTAGAGAAATTAGGATGTTATCAGAGATAAAAATAGACAAACTAATTGACTGTGATGCAGAAAATTCTTCAGATGTTTTTATTTTTCATTTTAAAAAAATATGAAAAATGAACAAAGGCAATAGATCAAAATGTAAGAGATTTTAATTAATACATCATCTTTTATTTAAATACATGAAACTAATATGAACATTAATGGATATCATTTTGTGACAGCTTCATTCTTAGTTTAATAGCAATGTTTCTCGTTTTGAAGTCGACCATGTCACCTACTTACAGAAAGATGGATCACCAGGCTGCCAGCTGCAGCTGCCAATGAGTGACAACTGAAATGTGTCAAGTAGATTTCCAGCTATGTGTTTGTCTGGAAATTGTTTGTGGCCAAATTGTTAACTTCTAATGCACTGCAATAACCAGGAGTAGGAAAATGGAGGTAGACTGCAGAAGAATGCGTATAGCTGAAGGTCATTTTAATTTATACAAGCTTTATTTTACACGGTGCAAAGAATGAATGTCAAATCTCTCAGGTGCTCATTAAAGCATGTTCATTTTAATAAAGTTTTCAAAAATGCAAAAATGAAAATAAAGACTTATTATATGGAAACTGGTGAATTACTGCACACTGAAACATTCAAGATTGTATGTTTATGTTGCCATTTCTAAATACATGTAGGCTAAAAAAGGTCTGTAAAGTGCACAAATGTATGGAGACATACATCCAAACGAGGCTAAAGGAAGTTATTAGAACAGGCTCTTTCAAGATACTCCTGGAAGCAAAGTGAAATCACCATGTTGTCCCTTGGTCAAAGGGCTGGCATTGTTTCTATTCTGCTCTGCTATAAATTCCATTCCATTTATGAACAGATTTGGCTGGTCAACACGACTGGTAATCAACAACCAGTAAACATCTGTTGCTACCTATTAATAACCCAGCATTACAGATTTACTGCCTGTCTGACGGCTGGTGAAAATGTATTTCTGCCACTGACGAGGAGCAGCTTGGAACGGGCAGCCTGTGCCATTTGTAAATGTGAGACAAATTAGAGAGCAGGAGACAACTAAATTAAAAAGCCAAATGACCGAGGCCAGATGGAGCTCAATATAACAAATGGAACAAGTTGTGGAGGTGCCAGTTGTACAGACGCTGAGGGACACTGAGGGGGAATTGATTCAGGAGTGCCATTGGGGGAGCAGATGAAAAGGTTATATTAACACGTACAGGAGGCAGAAAGAAGGCCTCAGTGCCCTCCGGCTTTATGTTTCAGCCATTCACACATACGGATACTGCTGTCCACATCATCCTTTGAATAGTGCAGTGTGAATGTGAAAAATAAACACAGTGCTTTTGACATTAGACATTTTGTCAGCACATCTCTCTATAAACTTACAGAGCTTTAATTCAGCATCCATCTTTATTCTTATGTCATAATCCATACATGGCAGACACTGTATGGCATACTGTACATGTAAAGGAGGCATGAAAACAGTCCACTTTACAGCTGTATCATTTTTTGGGATATCATTTTCACTTGATGTTTAGGAAACCGGTGCTTTAATTTTCATAGTGGGCTGGTGATGCATCAGACTTGCAGCTCTTGGATAAAACACTCAAACATGATTGTAACTTGCAAAAAGGTACATAATACTAGGGTTAAGAACACATTGGTTTGGGTTAAAGACTGCATGTTAATGAAATAGATCACGAATATGGCTATTATGATAATGGATTACTGCTCTTTCCTCATGGCATAATATTTTATTTATGACCTCTTTCGATTATTTTGTTGAAAAGGGAAAAAGATGCAGATAGTGCTCTGCTCTTTGGCCCTTATCCAAATACAAAACAACCAGTATTTACTGAACACATTTTTCCCTGTGGCATGTAAAGATCAGTGCATTTGAGTGGGAGATTAGCTTCGGGTTAATGAAGTCTAGAGTCTGGAGAGAGATGGTTATTACTCTGTTACATAGAGTCTTTTAATTCCCTCTGTGGCAGTCAGGCTTAATGTGTTATTTTACATTCTGTTTTAGATCGCACAAAGCGGTCACTGCTATTTGTCTTACTCATTTAAAAAAACATTATTCAAATGTGTTAGCAGATGATACATTAAGCTGCACTCAGTTCTGCTTGCCTTCCTGGTTACTGAATAATAAAATTGTCCTAACCTGGGATGGTACAACAGTATTTTTCTCCTGAAAGCCTATTGAGGTCTTTTTCTTCTTCTGTGACATACATAAGCTGTTAACACGTAATATACTACCATTTGTTTCTATAATCTCTACCTTTTATCTACCTTTTTCTGCTCTTGAGGCTACATTATAGGAATCTGTGCTCTCATCACTCACTTGAAATGCCTTTTTGCACCTGTGCAGTTACTTACAGTGGTCTTCTTCTTACCTCTCTTGCTTCTGATAAAGGAAGTAGAAACTGACAGGGGCTATTTGTTATGGGGATCAGACAGGGGTGACACACAGTAGATTATAAAATGCAGAGACATGCAGAGGTCAGACAAACAATTTACCACCAAACTTGGGTACCCATGATGCTCTCTGCTTCCCATCTGCTCAATATCAGAAAGGAGGGAATCCACAGCTCTGAGAGGAGGAAAGTGGGGAGGATCATGGGAGTAAAGAAGGGGGGGCTTGAGGGAATATAAAGGAACAGTGAGAGAGAGCCCCCCTGGCTGACAGCAGTCAGGTTTGCATTTCTTCTTCCCTCCCTCTCTGGGTTAATTCACAGGATGAAAAGCTGCTCTGTGTGATGTGTCATATATCAAAGACAGGGCATCAGTAATCTTTGCTCAAGGGCACAGATAACAGACAGATAGACATGTGAATGAGATGGAAAAAAAGCAACTCATCCCTTTCTGCTACCACCACAGAAGAGATAAAACAAGATTTATGGCTCATCTCAGACCACATACTGGCTGTGTGGACCATTTTTCACATGCTCCAAAAATTGGTACTGGAAAGCAATCTGCCTGTCAGAGTGTCCATCAGGTGCTTCAGGAGGAAATTGGGTCCTTCGGGCTTTTTGCTCTGCAGTCAGCTATTTTCTTTATAGCAGTTTTGTTTTTAATGGTATCCATAAATATATGTAGGGTTATAAGTGCCTTTATCACCCAAGGAGCTTTTCCTTGTGACGCAACCTGCTGTGCTCTGCCGGTAGTTTCTGAACTGATAAGCGTCCCCTATGTGGACACCATGATCTACACAGCCACAGCAGACTTCTGAGACTGTGTTGATGGACAGTGATGAGATGATGTGACAACTCCCTTGTTGAGTTTGATTGACAGAAATGTATTTTGATAGACAAGCAAGTCAGCTTTGTCAACTCAAACAGAGGCTCAAACAGAGGCTGAGCAATGCAAAAATAAAGCCTCAAATGGAGTGCTGTTTTCAAACACAAGTACAGGATGCAAAATGTTACATGTGTTTGGCAGTGCTCGCTGTCCGGTGTGCTGTCACACACTCACACATATGCTTAAAAAATGCATCGTAGGGGGAACCAGCATATGAATAAAAACAAACAAACAATAAAGTCTGCCATTAATATCCATGTCACAAACATGGAACAGTATTCATGAATACTATGCATACTGAAACACGAGGCTGTTCAACTCCTGTCCAAAAATGTACAAACTACAACATGCTTGCACTTCAATTAATATAATTTAAAGTAAAGTTTGACTGCTCTGTACAATGGTGTCTTCCTGAATTTGATAGTATTCCTGAAATATTAAATTGCCATATTAATTATGTTTACATGTTGGTTTTGCATTAATCTAATAAAGTTAAAATAATTGTGCAGCAGTAATTTTTCAGCATGAAACATGTTTTAATTCAAGAATCTACCCTCATCTTGGTATGGTAAAACTGGTATTTTATTTGCTGAATTGATGGTTATCCCCATGCTCGCACAGATCATAAATTCCCCCCCTAAGAAAATTCAGATTTTATAAACAGAATTGAGCAATAGCAGTTTTACACAGATTTCATTAACTACAACATCATTGTTGTTGCAGACAAAATGACATTGTAAGATTTCTATTTAATTCATGTCCAAAACAGTTTTTATATTCCAATTTTAAATTAGCAGAGATTAAATGCATAACCTCACTGAAAATCACTCCAGGCTGTTAATTAACATAAGCAACACCGACTGCAGCACATGGCTAATGAACATATCCTTGCATATGCATGTGACTGATAGCCTTTCCCAACCATCTTTTACAATCCCATAATTATGCACGTTTGCTACAGACTTTATTACAACGCTGAGTTTATCAGCGCATGGCTCTCAGTCATCAGCCATGAAGGATGGTATTGTTTGCGACCCAAATCCTAATTAGTCAAGTGTTTCATACTATGAAACTTAAAATGATTTGCTTGTGACCTGACTGGATAAATCAGTGTTTTTATTGGACATTTTTGACTTACTGTGATAGACACTGATATTGACATTACACAAAATGGTGTTTTGAAGACCTCATTTTAATTAGTGTGATAAGAATGAAAAATAGAAACATACTAAATCTTTTACATTTTAAAAGCACCAGAGACCACAGCATCAGGGACAACAATGACTACAGCATTTGGTCACAGCCTCTCCACCATTAAAAAAAATAATATATATATATATATATATAGAGAGAGAGAGACAGAGCTATGAGAGAGATAACATCAAGTTAGATATTAGCAAGATTTTAAAAGCTGATTGGAATATGAACATTAAATATTTTATTTCACTCATGAGGGGAAAAATGTGTTTGAAGTTAGTCTTGACCCTCATTAGGATGAAACCATTGACTGTATCAAGAGATGATGAAAGCGATATTTAAAAATTGATGAATGGATAAAAAATAACAGAAAACTTCTCCATTTGACACATTAATTCACAATTAATATGCAATTGTTAAAATAATTTCATGTAAAATATATTAATTCTTTGTAATTTTCACAATTTTTTGCAAGTGTTATTAAATTAAAACTGCTCCATAAACTAATTGAAAAGCTCACTATTAGTAGGCTTTGGGATTTTTTAAGTGTCCCCTGACTGCCAGGAATTGGGTTTAAAGTCATCCCTGCTGTGCATAGTGTTGCTATCACTGAGAGCCACATGATTCTGTCTGTTATGGATCAGGTTGCACTTCAGGAAACATTTGAAGCTCCTCTGGGCTTTCTCTGAACTGAATTCTTTCAGGGGACAGAAGGATCAGCTTAAAGCAACAAGCTTGTTGACTTTGATATCCTATCTAATACCACACTTCCACAAGTTCACACTCCTGCAAACAAGCCTGACATTAGAATATCCTTATTGGTGCATGGAAGGGGATTTGGCTCTCCACAGGGGTTCAAGGTTTTTATTTCACACTGCCATAGATGAACAAGGGCTTCCACAATGTGGCTGACGCTCCTTTTTCACCAGAACAGATTGTGAGAATGAGAAATAGGCCATTGGGTGGGGATGGCATAAATACCTGTCCAGCACAGCGGGCAGATGTTCTATGAGGGTCATTGTAAGTTGTAGCAAGGGTAAGAGGACAGACTGGCGTAAAACATGCCCATATTTTGCACAGTGTCACATTTACCCCATCTCCTGTTGCTCCTTGAGTGTTGTCCTACCTGCTGTCTGAAGTACTTGCCAACTTTAACATCTGCCAACATAAAAACATATAGATGAATCTGAATGTCAACTGTGCCATGGACTGACAAGATGAACACACTGGAAGAGTGTCTGTCACTGCACATCCTCCTAGAAATGAAAGGTTAGTGTGCCACATTGTGAGTTGGAGAAATGACCATTTTAATCATCTAGCAGGGGAAACATCTGTCAAAAAGCTCAGTAAAACTGCAGTTAAGATCCCCCCTTTCTCAATGTGTAAATGTTCACCAGGGAATAAAACACAAATAGGAACAGGAACTTTTTGCTTTTTGTAGTGTTAAAGAGAGTTTACTCAACACTTGTAGGTAACGCACCACCCAAGGCATAAGCAAACTAAACAGCAGCTTGGTACCACCTGAGGACCCCATACCACATGTGTTTGAAATGTTGAGGTATTTAAAGATTAATACAAATCTAAATAGTTAGGAAAAATCCCAACCATAAATTGTAATAATTTAAATAAAATGGCAATTCACACACCGTGAAGTGAGAAACATCTATTGTTAACCCTATAAATACAAATTAAACTGTTTCTGAGACATTATGCATCACTGTATGGTAAAAAATTTGATAAAATGCATGCCAAAACACAATCTAATACTTTTCTTCTGCCTTTTATACCCTTAATAGATACCAGGAATCTTATTCCTCCTGGGAATTTTTAAAAATAATTTTCTTGTTTTTGTTTGCTACTGTGTGCATGGTGACGCAAGCCTTCTTTCAACTGAACATAAGTACTGCATGCAAGTGATTTATAAAAGCCAACGTTCACATTTTCCAACCACCTTTTATGAGACTAAAACCTGATTTGTCTCTCCATAATTGCACTTTTCATTTTGCATTAAGAGAGCAAAATAGAACATAATTAGGTTCTAAAATGTGAGTTACAACAAAAATAGTCAAACTATTATCCTCTTCCCACTTCTTATGTTTTCTGTGTTAAAAGAGTGACTTCAGGATTGGGGTTTGTCCTATTCAGAGACCTTAACCTTAAGATTACATCTACAGAAGCATTGAAAATATTCACTACTGGAAAAGTAATTGCAAAGCCATGGTTAGTAATTTTGTGGTATTAAATTGCCTGTCAGAGCTAAATGAAGTAGGGTTACTGCACTGCCAAAAGCTATGTGTAGCTGTGTGGTGTAGCTTTACGTAAAGAAGGTAGTATTTTCCTCCACCAAATCATTTTATCATTCAGCTGAGTTCATGGTGTTGTTTTAGGAGATTTAAGTCTCATTACCCCAAACTAGGTCCTTTGTGATTTATATGGTTATTACACCATTCTCTCTCACAATAGAAATGATGCATGAATCACATTTGTACTGTAAGACAAATGTTTCTCCGAGGCAAAGAGAGACACTGTAGCTAGTTAAAGGGACCCTCATTAAGCTCTCGTTACTGGATAAGTGGCTCTCATTTTCCATGTGAGATTCCAGGCCTGACTAACTGGTCTTTATACCTCTGAGAAGATTACAGTATTGCATTGCCTCAGTTTTAATTTGTTATTTGTGATGTGACTAGCAGTTGTACATTTTTCTCTGTCCAGGTCCAAGTCATTGACTTTCAGCTACTACTGTTTAGAACACCAGCTGACCTCAGCCCTTAATTTGTAAGGAATATACTTGAATATGGGTCTTAGAGCTGCTTCAATGCTGTCCATTTTTACGTTTCACATTTCATTCACAAACTTCTAAACACAGTCGTTTGTGCTTTTCGGCTTTAAAATTCACCGTCACAAAGATTGACTCACTAAAACCAGGATCCAAGCATTCAAGAAACAACTGTTGATACCATATATATCCATCCATCCATTCATTTTCTACTTTACAGTAAGAAGGTTACTGGTTCGAGCCTCAGCTGGGGAAGGTCCAACCGGGAACCTTTCTGTGTGGAGTTTGCATGTTCTCGCCGTGTTAGCGTGGGTTCTCTCTGGGTACTCTGGCTTCCTCCCAAAGTCCAAAGACATACACCTTGGGGGGCTGATTGGGGGACTCTTAAGAGTGTTTTTTGACCAAGCTGGTGAAGTAAACAACCGGCGCCCTGAACACCGCCATGGTTGAGTTATACCTCCTGCTCATGATGGACGATACCATAGTGACCACTCATAACTTTAACAACACGGAGTCTGCTAAGTGTTGCTGTTATAGCGTTACTCATATGTGACGGGAGGAGGCTAAATATTATGCAGGTAAGCATGATTTACATTACATAATGACTCAGACCTGACCAGGCTCTTTGGTTGAAAACAAAACTGGTTCTTCGGAAGTGCTGGAGTTGAACCAGCGAAGCTCTGGCTTTGGTTCAAGCACCAAACCAGCATGGGAACCAGCTTGGTCAAAGAAAATCTATAAATTACCCATAGGAATGAATATGTGTGTGCATGGTTGTTTGTCTATGTGTGTTGGCCCTGTGATGGACTGGCGACCTGTCCAGGGTGTACCCCGCCTCTCGCCCGATGTCAGCTGGAATTGTCTCCAGCCCCCCCCCGCGACCCCTTCAAGGAATAAGCAGTAGAAAATGGATGGATATAGAAAGAATAAAAGAATTCAGGGAAAGTTTACTTTTATAATATCCAATGTAAAAAATAGGAATAAATTCTTTGAAGTCACGTTTTTGCTATTCAAAAAGGCAAACATGTTTGTTTTTTAATTTATATTTAATAAAATTAACATGTTGAGGATTAACTATGTAACATACCTACTAAATCCCTGAAAAAACATAGTAGTTGTGGCTATTCTCCTTAAAGTGTTGAGTGTATTGTGATTTTTCCATTTATTTATTTATTATGTATATATAATTATAGAAATAGTCAATTACTTGAGTTTGTAATCATGTTTTTTTATAGCACTTGGGTCCCCTGTGTTTCTTGTAAAAGTGCGAACAAATAAAACTGGATTGCTTTGGAATTATTGTACATTTACTCCTGGCATCTGTCCACATACCATTAACTGCATGCAATGAATCCTAATCCAGCTGAAGTTGAATTCTGCTGTGGTCATTGTTCTGTCTATGAAGACATTAAACAAGTAAAGCTTTAGCTAATTCTGATAAAACTGTCATTATTTAATGACCTAGATTTCAAAATAAATAAATGAAAAGGTTGGAGAAAAAGCCTAAAAATTCCCTTTCTTTGTAGTTTATTGAAAACTTTCTTTTTTTAAATCATTGTTGTCAAACTACCATTGATTTGTTGGAGGAAATATAGTAAGATGCCCTTTGTTGACTTTATCATTGACAGTTTCAGTAAGTTCTATATCTAATTATCATTCCTGGCCAAATGATGCATGTTTGTGTTTTAGAGACTGCATGGATGCATTGTCTCTGAAGAAAGTATTGAGCTGGGTGTCACTGCACTGTGATTTGTTTGGTATAATTAAACCCTGTATAGACTAAAAACACACCACAAGTCTATCAGTAAACAAAATGTCTTTATTCATGTTATGAGGATTTTTTCCTACAAATAAAACAAATAATAAATAATCATCAAATAAAACAAAAACAACCAAATAAACAAATAAAACAATCATCACACCAGTCTGTATCTTTCCTTCTTTATTTCTTTATGAATACTCTCATTTTTGTTTTGCCGATTAACGTAAATTTTCTGTAAGTTAAGTAAGAAATTGTTCAAAATAACAGCCTCCAGTGGCTGAAACAACTACTGCATGTCATCCCCATTGACCACAGAGACACTGACAGGCTCTTTGTTGGAGTGACATGTGAACCTGCCAAGGGCATGAACCTGCCAGGGCCCCCAGCAGGTGCCAGAACCTGACACCTCCTTCAGGCTCTGGGAGCAAAGTGGTGGGTGGTGATGCTGATGGTTGGGGCTCTTGGGCCTTCTGTTCGAGGAATGGTAACATGATGCTGGAGCCCTCTGCCTTTTCCCACAGTGGCCCTGAACCACCACTCTGCGGCTCCACTGGCTAACTAACGGCTCACTTGACCGTGGTTACAGAAAGCTCTTTGTTGAAAAAGGCAGAATTCAAGCGGGAAGTGGTGTAATCCTTGCTCTGTCCTGGATCAGTCAGTTTAGATTTCACACAGACACCCCCATCAGGCCCTGTACAACCAGTGGGCCCCTGGACACTGTGTTTCCAAGGAAACAGACACAAAGTGAAAGTACTAATGCTATATTTTATTTGATTTATTTAACTTAAAATGAATAAATAAAAAGATCCACAGCCTGTTTTTGTGCGTTCAGACATAATTCTTGGCTCCATGATGGTGGAGAGCTGTGGCTTTACAGCAAGAAGCTTGCTGGATCATGCCTCTTCTTGGGAGGTGGTCTTTCTGTATGGAGTTTGCATGTTTTTACCGGATACTCTGACTTTCTTCCAGTGTCACTCTAAATTCTCTCTGCAAGTTAGCATGAGTGATTGTTTGTCTCATTATTCGCCCTGCAATGGACTGGCATTTTGGGGTAGGCTTCAGCTTCCCCACAGCACTGAATAAGAAAAAGCGATACATATGATGGACGGATGGGTATGAAAAATTAGTTAATGGATAAATAATTTGTTTTCAGTTTGCTTTTTAACTTTGCTACAACATTGTTAGTTAGTTTTATTTCCACCCAAAGACTTCTATCATTAATTTATAGTGTTGAAATATATATTTATTTAAAATAATAATAGCAGTTATACCTGCTTGCTAAATATCTGCCATTGTATAATGAAGTCAGTAGACATGGATACATCGTGATGGATGTATTACGTTTATATTCAACAGATGTCTTTCCGAACACTTATCCATAAAGATTTTTTCAGAGGGACTCATCCATGTAATCTTTTTGCAAAACACAGACTCACAGCAGTAGATGTAAGCCGATTAATTTTCGTAATAAGTGCAAAAGCCCAAAATAACTAAATAAATAAATTAGATTAACCAAGTACAATTACTGGACATAAATGATATTTTGAAGTCCTAATAGTTCCTTTTGGAGACTAGTATTTGCTGCAGTGTTGTACAATCTAACAAATGTGATGGCAGACCCTGATGCAGCCAAACAAGCACAAAGTTATATGTTTATAACGTTTTTGGGGTTTTTTTTTGGAAAGGTTTTTGCATTCAGTAAAGATTTGCTGAAGGCTCAAGGGATTCTAGTGAAGAAATTCTACAATGTAAAACTCTAAATATGAAATATTCAATGTAATTTCTGAGGTTGTTTTTCTTTTGTTTTTTTCCTTCCTTTTTCTCTTATTGTAAATCATATTTATAGGTTAAACATGACTTCATCCAAAATAAAAAAAATCTTTTGCCACTTTTCAACAGGATAGGGTAGGCAGAGCATTTTCTTAGCTATTTATTCACTCACTTGAAAGCTATCAACCTTCTGATTATCTGTGAAGAAAAGCATCTAAGCTTAAAACTGTTACTTTTCATCATTACAATAAGTAGCTTGGAAAGGCCATTAAAGTCATTTCAAATGTGAATCCCATTGCTTTTCATTCAATTAGGCAAACTCTAGCCCACACAAATGACACTGAAATAAATTGATATAATGACAAGAATTCATGCCATGCAACAGTAAGAGGTTAAAATCCACCCCTGCAGTTTCAGGCTTTGTACTTGGCATGGCATGTAATGCGATCTCAGTTCATTGTGAGGAAAACAAATTCTTGTTTGCCCTCTGTTTTACATACAGTTGTAAGAATATGTAAGGCATCAGTAGTTATTTTAGTATCCAGGCTGGGGGAGGGTGAGAGCTGCAGGGTTTGTTGGTACATTCTCCACCTATGTTATGGAGAGCAGATAATTGCTTCATGGCTAGAAGGCTTTGATTGGTTGGCTAGTTAGTGATCAGAGAAGTGAGATGTCTGCCTCTCTGAGGACACCCAGAACTTTGTAACATATGGCGGAGAGAAGTGGGTGGATGGTTTTTTTTTAAGCTACTACAATCCTCATTGTCTTTATGACCTCTTACATGGGTTATAATGTCATGCAAAGCCATAAAATTTAAGATAGCCATGGGTTTTTCTGTTTCTTGTGAGAATTGAAAATGATAGTATTAATTTTGACCAAAATGCACTATGTGCCAGGCAAGCAAGTAATATCTATTTCAGAGTGCTTTAACTTCTAAAAAATCTAATAACATGAAATTTCTTCAAACATGTTTGAAAGTTTATGCAATATATTTCACCTTTAATTTTTTCTTGAATTGTTTTTTTAAATAGTTTTAAACTAGCTGAAAATAAATACAAATATCACTGTAATATTGGATTTAAGTCTACATTATGTTTAAGTGAGTAAACTATGTCCCAGTATCTCCTGTTCACGTAACAGAAGCTTATCTGGGTCAAATGCATTAACTGGGTCATTAGAAGAACTTCACCTGTGTTCTCTCTGTGGAGATGCAACTCTTCATCAAAAATGAAAATGCACTCAAAAACCCCAGGGGTCCTCAGTGTAAGCTTAAGGCAGCTGGACTTCAGTACCATTAAACAGTACCATTACACACAGAGACACACACTCACGCGAACACAGTATCATGTTGTTGTGGACCCCTTTGTCCAATTTCTTTGCCCTGTTTGTAAAGAAATTTGGGGTCGATGTTTGTGATGGCACCAATCCCTCCTAAGAAACAATGTGAAGATTGAAAAGAGGATTTTTCTCTTTTCATTTGGAGGCCTTCTAGCCCACTGCAAGTTTACATGACCCTTCAACTCCCCTCCACACAAGCTCTTGAGTTTTGTTCAGTAGCTTCTGTTCAGGCATATAAGGAGGCATTGTTTCCTTGGTCACATCAGCGGGATATTAAGTTCAGGAGTTTACGTAAGAAGGCCTTTATAACGGGATCAGCCGCAATCTCTTGACGGATCATGGTCTTAAATGGTAAATGGTCTTGTACTTGTATAGCACTTTTCTACACATTAGTGTACTCAAAGCGCTCTAACACTATTCGACACATTCACCCATTCGCTCACACATTCA
>JBAMIG010000017.1:14156438-14170676 GCA_037177335.1 Kiunga ballochi | reverse complement strand
GAGAACCAAGACAAATTCCTACTGATGATAATCACTTGGCAATAAATCTTATTCTGATTCTGATTCTGATTCTGATATATATATATATATATATATATATATATATACTGAGAATATACAAAAGTTTTTTTTTTGTTGTTGAACGTTATTTGAAGAACATTATTATATGCAGCAATCTGGAGCATTTTGTTTTAATCTGCATCTTGTTAAAATATGATCATATGTTGAAGTAGGCCATTAAATTGCAACTTTGATCTATTTTTTTTTTTGTTTGTTTGTTTTATAATGTTTGGTACGATTTTCAACCAAGCCTTATATATCTAATTTGTAGGGAGAGTGCTTTTTGTTAATTCCTGGAACACTCACCAAGGGTGTGTCTGTGTGCTTCCCATCATAAATCATGTACTTCCTAGGTTGTCGATGACTCAACTTTCCATGCTTGATATGCTGTTAGAATAATTGCATTTTTGAACATTTTGCTGTCATGCTATATTTGTTTTTTTACAGCCCAGAGCTCGCATAAGGTCAAACAACAAGTTATGAAGCTGCTTGTAAATGTCTGTCTCAAGATGTTGGTAATTTAATGGACCACGACTACAGTGAAATGAGATTGAATTGTTTTTGTACAGTCACAGATATTTTACTGTGACATCAGCAGGCTGAAATGCCACATGTACTTATGCTCAGTGTGGACTCATGAAGTTTGGAAAGTGAGGAGTCGACAGGGTAGATAACAGCCTTATTTAGTGTGAAGTAACTCTAACCCAGTGTAATGGGTGTGTAACCTCTGCCCTTCTATGAATACTCCCCTCTCACTGGGTTGGTTATCTGAAATTGGTCTGTAATCTCATCATCTAATTCTCACTTGGATTTTCACTCTACCTCTCTACATCACAAGTGATTTAGCTCTTGTACTGGTGACATGGGGTGACTCTGGACTCACAATCTATTACAAGGCCTGGACAAAATAGCTCTGTTTTTTAAAGGCGCCTGCTTTGTCAATCCGTTACCCATCTGGTTCCCTCTCTCGCTATCTCTCTTAGCTCTTTTACTCATGTGTGGTGTTGGTGTGTGCTTGTGTGCTGGAAAAGTCCCCAAGAAACCATTTAGGCTGGAGGAATGGAGCAGGCCCAGGCCTCAGGTGTCCGTGTCACAGTGATGAATCACATAGAACACATATTAAACCTTCCTCGTGTGAGAGGGACCTGTGTTGAGCTGCACCTTTTCTTCAGCTGCTCTCTCTCCCCCCCCAAAAAAAATGAGATACATTGATTAAAAAAAATAAAAAAGATTATAAATATGACTGTGTTCTACACATAAAGGCCGGCTTGTCCCTGAGAAATTGATTTATTGGGTTCCCTGACATTTTAGTTGTGGTCGTTATGTTATATTTATGGGGGAATTGCTGGAGCCTCTCATTATGCTCTCCTAATTTATTTTACATACTTTTATAGCCGCTTGTGCTCAGCAGGCCTTTACAGCAGCTGTTATTGAAAAAGGAAAAAAGGCAAGCACATATCGATCAAGTTTTACACGTTTATAGCCAAGATTGTGATTTATTTTACTGCATTGTCTTGTTTGGGCTGTGCTTTTTTACAGTTAGATGTCAAAAACAACAAGAAACTTGATGCAACTGTTCTTATTAGCTCTGTAATGTCCTCTAAGCATGGTGATATCCAAGACATGACAGCTTCATATTTGTTTTGTAAAGTGTCAATATTTTCTTTTCCAGGATAAAATAGCTAGAAACGGTGATTGAAACACTTTTAATGATCTGTTTATGGTTGCCAGAAGTGTTGGGGGGACAAAGTAGGGATTTCTAAGTTAATGTATGGGCAATAAAGTATAATATAAATTAAATTGCCACCACTCTTTTGTAAGTCAAATATTATTTTCTTATCAAGTATGAAGGACAAAACAATTTTTGAATGCCTTCATGGCACAGTGAGATACCTTATTCAGGTTGCTCTTCATGAAGTTATGTGGCCTTGGACATGATTAAGTAATAAAAACAATTAAATTAAATTACTCAAACTTCTGATGCATTAAATGGTGTCCCAAGATCATTTCTCAGCATAAAGGATGAGTAATTAGCAACTGAGATGAAGCAGTTATGAGCTGGTTTTTATTAAATTAAAGTATTAGAATAAAGTCTTTCACTATAACATGAGAACTTGATATATGCTTATGCGGCTCTGAGCATCACCTACCATGAAATTTAGTGTTTCCAGGATATTTAACATTAAGATGTACTTAAAATTAATTCTACGTGCAATTCCTCAAAAAGAAAGCTGACAACTAATGTCAATAAATCGTGCTTGGCCTGAAATGAGGGGATCGTAAATCTGTGGCACAGTGACGCCCCTCAATGCAGTAGTCAGGGGTCGAATGGGGGTGTGAAGCTGGGTATAAGAATGAGGAAGATGGATTTGCAGGCGAGGGAAGGAGAAAGGGTGATTTGAAACCCTGGACACTGATTGGTGGAGATGAGGTCTGGGTGTCCTTGTGGTGACATTCATTCCCAGATATTTGTTTGGCTTTAAATAATACCCAGGACAGGGCCTGAGAGTGATGGCCATGGGGTCGGCTGACATTGCAGCCTGTGCCAAGGTGAGCGACTGCAGGACACTTCCTTCCGTTCTGTCTTTCCCTTCATCTCTCCACATCTCTCTCTTTCTGTCTTTGGCTTGTCAATACGCATCCACTTGTCTGATGGGTCCTTCTGAGAAGCTTACAGCTGACATGTTGGTGTCTTTATTTCCAGCAGCAATCCTTTTAGAGTTAGCCTCAGTGATCAGTCATCCCACTGACAAGAAAGTCAGGCCTCAGCACCTCAACAACCCTCCATCCATTCCTCCTCATGACTCTATGTCATTACCAAGGAGGAGCAGGGAAAGGCTTTGGACTAGAGCAGAGAATTCAGGTTGACTTCATTTTTCAAAGATCGCAACATGTTATTTATCATTGTGGTCCCAAGGTGTCAGATTTAGGTGAAATTATTATGCAGCAGCTTAATTCAATCAGACTGGATGCAGCTTATGGGTGTCTTTTAGTAAACTACAATTATATCCAGAGCAATGAAATGATTTCGTCAAATAATCCAACTCAATGGTTATATTCAAACAAGGAATGAGTTTGAGGAGTTAAAGAGTTCAAGTGAAAATAATTTGATGTGGAAAGTTTAGGTTGTCCCCTGAAATAATGTCGCTGATTTGCTGTGCTTTTTTCATTTTAAATCATTGAAATGTTGAAACACATTTGTGAACTTTGTTAAATTGTCTGTTAACAGACTTGTAGAATTTTCACTCCTGGCCATACAGGACAAAATATTTTGAAAATAGAGACAAATTTCTGAATAGAAACAAAGAAATGCATCCAAGGTGCCAGTGTTTCACTTTGAGTTAATATCCTTCTGACATTTGTGAGAAAGTGGGTATTTGCTTACAATCACTCATGTTCTTAAAAGGAAATGCCAGATTTTAAAGAAAATTAATAAGTCTTGTTTAACTTAGACATAATTTTCTCTTGAATTGGGGGATGTTTTTAGGGAAACTGAAGCTTTGAAGCCACTTAAGATCCCAATTTCCCACAAAAAGGAAGCTCAAGACAAAAGCATTGGTTTATGCATTAGAGAATTATGTTACAATTTTCTGGAAAAAAAAAAAAATAGTCTAAATACTGTAGATTTAACCTAATAAATGTTTTATACCATAAAAAAAAAAACACTTTGACGAGTAAACAAGAGTGGAAAAGAATTTATAAATGGGTAATACCTGTACTATAACATATTAAATTAAAGGACTGCGAAAATGTGAATTTGTGAAACTGTTGTTAAACTGTGAAACCTAATCTTCAACTGTTGATGTCAGTAAAGACACTGTCATCATTACATTAGATACTCAGATGTTTAAGTGTTGAACATTAGCTTTGAAATAACCATAATAGTATATAATATATTTAGACACACAGTAGGTGGCTAAGTTCTTAGTTATGGGAGACAGTCTTGTGTTACAGGGTGGAGTATGTGTGAGTAGTTTTCCAGCTTGTAGCAAATGATGTGCTGTTGATTACACTGAACCGCAGCAATTATGCGTGAGGGCTGGTCCTGGGTTATGGTCTCTGTGATTACTGGCCCACTGTAAATGACCTATTTACAGTGTTGTTGATGCCTCTTCAGAGGAATGACTAACTCCACACAGAAACGTGCTCTTTTACAGCTTCAGCCCTCTTTAATTAGGCAACTTTGGTGACATTCAGATTTATAGCAGACTTGTGTGGAATTTGGGTTTCCACATTCAACCATTAAAGATGACAGATTCCTTCGAAAACATACAATGTGTTCGTTGAGCGTGGACACATTTACAGTGCAGTGGTTGTTTTAATGTTGTGTTAAATGCCACTCTGTTTTGTAGAGCTTGCTAAACACATTTTAGTCACGAGGATGAACTTGTTTAAAAAATAGCCTTCATGGAAACTTCAGACAAGATGAGCCCCATTAACACTCAATTACTGTTTTTTTTTATACGAGTTAAGTGTTTTTTTATTAGATTATATTTCTGACATTTATTTAACCGTTTAAAAACAGAACGGCCGCGTACAGTACAATTTTGTTCTCGATTGGCATGCTTCGGTTTCATGGCTCTAAAATAAAAACTATAAAAGGTAGAACGATTATTTTTTTAGCTGAAAGCTAAAAATCCCACCTTTCAAGCTGTAATATTATCGGACATTGATGGCGTCATCAAATGCCGCTACTAGCGGGGCAAAGCAGCTAAATAAGCAGTAGCATTATGCTAATTATGAGGTGACTGAGTGGTAGAAAGAGGAAAGAGATGGAGAGAATACCTTAGTGTGTACTTTATAATGTATTTTAGTTAATCTTACAACTGGTTTTTATTCCTTTTTATAACAGTAAGTCAGTAGTTTTGTGGAGTTTGTCTTACCACAGTTCTTCTGTTCTGCAGCCTTTGCAAAGTTTCATGTTTATCAGCACGTGTAGTTATTAGCTTAGTTTTCATTAGTGTAGGTTAGATTTTGTATAGTTTTCTTTTTGCTGTAGTTTTGTGAAGTCAGTGGTGCAGAGAAATTATTTCCACCCTTCATTACATTACATATCATTGTTGACAAGAACTGATAAGAATACTTTTACAAGTATCTACATTTACAGCTTACTAATAGGACTCAAATAACATTTGCTTGGAGACTAATGGCCTAAATAAGTTTTCTCTGCAAGGTGGTCTGCCTTGAGATAGGGTGAGTAGAGCTGCTGCCCACTGCTCATGGTGAACTACTGTACATGATTAAGACAAGGAATTGCATCAACCCTTTGGTCAAATCATGGTGAAAATGTCATGTCCTGCATTCTTAAAAGGTTTTTTTCTATCAAAAGAAATTTTTTGCCCTGCAGCTTTAGTTATTAATGAACAGGTTTTTTTGGTTTAACAAGCGACACTACTCTACTGGCCCGAGAGTACTATACTCTACTCAACTGTTTTTACAGTACAAGTTGTGATACTGTAATGTGGGAGGGGTTCCCTGCGCAATGCGAGTCTGCGGAACACCACAGAAGAAGATGAATACCATAGAAGAAGACAAACAAGAAGATAGTAGACCTTGCAGTAACTTTTTACCTGGGGCCCTGATTTTGGATATTTGTGGGAAATAGACTCATGGATCAAATCAAGAGATGTAGTTGGAGTCCAAGACAATCATAATCAGTGGACGCCAGCCCGTGAACGTCACTCTACCAACACAGCCTGACACGCTTGAAACCTCAGTGAAGTAGGTACGAAGTAGGTTTAGGTTTAGGTTTACGTCTCTGCAAACACTCAGATAAAACTGACTTTGGTTCTACATTACAGCTTATATGTGTTTCATATTTGGAAACTTTACCATATAAAACCCTAAGTTATATATGTTGACACGATGTTTTTTTATGCAAATAGTAGCAAATAGAGACAGTAAAACCAAAGAAAGGACATTTTATTTGGGTTTAGGTAAGCAGAACTATTGAACCATAGAGCTGCCACCCAAGAGAAAAAAAATTAACTAATCATGTTATAATAAATACAATTTATAAAAAAAAAAAAACGGGAACATTTTTATCTTTGAAAAAAACGGTGTGTGCAGCAGGTAAGCGAAATTTCTATTGACAAAACGAACAGATTCTGCAGTGACACATTACATCATTGGCTTCTCTGGTTTAAATTTAGTTGGTAATGTACATTTTTCTTCTATTTTGTTCCATATTAAAATATTGTTTGTCTTTTTTGGGCATTTTTGCAAGTGCTATGAATGTTGCATTAATTTTATATTCCAATTATATTTCAGTTGAAAACTCTCATCCTTTTAGTGCAAGTCTTCTCATTCTGCTGTGTAGATCTAGTCATGTGCCAATTGTTAATGTCAGCTCTTACTAGAGACGGTGTTATTTGTCTGTGTTCAAACCCCCTTGTTGTTGTTAAAGCAAGTTAATACATCCTTGGCTGCATCGTTGTTAAACCTATTTTAATTCTGATGTAGAATTAACTAGTTGTCTAAAAGCAGTTTTCTCGATTTGTCCTATCTGAAAGGTTTTCCACTTATTCAGAATTTCCTATCTTACTTTCTTTTGTTTCTGTTATTTTCTAATCCTCTCTCTTCGTCAAGTTCTGCCTTTTCTCAGATTTCTTTTGAACAAATTTACAGCTTTAATTTCCCCAGAAGCATGCATTGCTTCCAGGTGAGTACAAACAGCAGTAATGCTACGGGTTGGGGTCAAGGGTCACTCTGATTAACGGCCATCCTCTCCTGAGGACGCCAAACTTCCCTGGAGCTGTCATAAAGAGGTATGACGTGCCTTTGTTCCCCCCCTCAGGCAGCTGTGACAGGCTGGACAATCAGAGGACCATAATTTTAAATCTGACAGATTTTTAGACTAAACAAAAAGCTCTGATATTCAGACTAGCAAACAGACGCAGCCCCGCTGTTTGACTGGCTGCCTGTTCTATCACCGCCACAGATTAGACTGAAGTGCTTAGTGTATATAATTACAAGTAATTGGCAAATAGCAGACTCTGACCAAACAGAAATTGTTTCATTATGTCTAATTAACACCTACTTGATTATGGTTAATTGCCAGTGTTTGATAATGGAGGAGCAAAGTTGTCAGTCTGGAGACAAGCATGAGCCATCTGGATCACTGATAAACATATGCTGGTGCCTCGCTTCACTTTGTTGGGACCAAAGCTGTCAGGGCCACAGACAGTGGCAGGTGCATTGCATTAGAGTCAGCATAGGGTGTAAACACTCCCATAAACACAACAACAAACACAAGCTTCACACCCAAATGAGCCACACTGAAACAATCAAACATATATCTATTTAGTTATAAACATGTGATTAACTTTGTAGCCTTAGACTATTCACATAGATTATAATAAATAATTTGTATTTTAAGAATAAAAAAACATTTTTAGAAATATATGCTCACCTTACTTTATTACCAACAAGAACATCAAGTAAAATGCTAAAAATTATTTTAAAAGTTACATTGAGAAATGTTTCATTCAATAACTTCCCATGACATCCAACAAGAAGTCATTAGACACTCAACAAAAAGCCTGAGAAATGATCAGGAACAGAAGGCTTCCCTGAAGTAAACATAAGAAATTACACTAATCTAAAATTGTCTGGTTGTACCTGTTAATTAGTGCCACGTATTATGTGAAATTAGCTATGACGCACCGGGAACAGAGAGAGAGACTCCTGTATTAGGAAAAAATAAAAGTCAAGACTTGCCATAGGTTGCATTTGTCATATTTAACTGTGGAATCAATTAAAATTTGGAGCATAATGATGATTTATATGTGTTTGTGTGAAATTTCAGATTCATTAACTCAGCCAGACACATGGAGGCATAAACTTGTTAATTGTGTTTCCTTTTGGTTGAAGGGTGGCTTTTGAATGCAATTGGCTTAAAATTTGACTCACTTGGTTGAATGAGTCTGTAATGTGGAGTGAGGCTCTATAGTGCTGCTGTGGCAAATTTGTCACTTATCTGCCTGTCTTTAATCATCGTCATCAGGCTTGTGTAGAGACCTCTAAAGGGGCAGGCACCCAAAGTAAAAAAAAAGGGGGCACATCAAACCTTATTTTAAAAGACTGCATATGTAGCAGGAATCTGGTAATCTGGTAAAGCTGGTACAATTGCAATAAACTACATACATGTAATGTTGTACTATTATATACTGAAATACAGGGTTGTTTTTATTTTGACATGAACATCACGACACGAACCACATGCAAAGTGAAGAGGTAGGGATCGATACGCCTGGAGTAAAAGAAATAATTTAAGAAAAAAATATTCTATACATATTAGCCCAATATTTAGCTGTTTTACTAGTGTTCTTAATAAAGCCCTTATTAACTAACAGAGTACCCTTTTATTCTTTTTTTTTAAATATCATTTATCTTCCTCATATTTCTCTTTTTAGCTGTCTTTCTTTGTAAAGCATTTTTGGACTTCAGAATGAAATATTATTAACAACAGAAATTAGTAACTATACTGTCATTAAAAACAATGTTTTATACTTTACTTAGTTTCTTCAGAGTTAGTAATGGAGTTTGAGTATTATGACAGAACAAATTACTTTGCAAAGTAATTTTTTTTCTGTTACTTTAAATGAATTTATTTATTTTAAATAACACTTATTATTGGATCTGACTGAGGAAACTAAGGAATGAAATAGAAAATTAATTCAATAAATGACTAAAAGAAAAATAATTAACATAAATTTTCCTGCTCATGAACGGGACTGTAACTGTTAGCCAGTGTGATAAAATACATTTTCTGATCATAATGAAAATTTCATACAACATTCTTGTCTTGTTTATGTAATGGAAAAGTCATTTCTAATTCTAATGTAAACCCATTTTTTCCAGTGCTGTCGCTGTTGCTGCTTACATTCATTGATTGTTCTCTTGAGGTTTGACTATCATGACATTTTACTCTATATCAGTCAATCGTCATCACTTTTGCTTTGTGATTATTTTTCTCCAATAAATTCAGTCAGTCAGACAAAGACAGTTTCAGGGCGTTAAATTATTGCTACTACCATAAGTACCAATGTTGTAAAGATGGAAAGAATAATGTGCTCAATTGCCTTTTGCTGATTAAAGTACCAGCATTAGTGGTGCCATCTATTTGACCATTTTCCTTCCCTAACAGTGTGTGTGACGTGGGCACCAGCAATAAGTTTTAATTCATTGTGTGACCAGCACTTCCTGCCTACATGACACATCTTATACAGGGATTAATCAGTCAGAAATTAGAAATAACACAAATGTCCTTGTTTATAGAAACATACTTTTGTCTTCTAAAATATGGTACATGAATATGGTATGAGAGCACATTTTATTTATTTCACCCACTTACTAATCTTTGACTTCACAAACTTATTTAACTAATCTAAAAAATAGCCTGATCAACAATAGCTCTCTGGTTTCCGCTCTGTTGTTTTATTCTTTTCTTCTTCCTTATCTGTTCCTGTTCTTGTGTTGTTGTCCTTGTTCTTCTTCATTTTCTTTTTATCTCATTCGGCTTCCTTCTTTTTTTCTTCTTGTTCTTCTTCTCTTGATTAAAAGCATTTCACTAACTTCAAAATATTTTTTAGAAGAGTTTCACTGGAGGCGCTGCCAATTTCACAAGTAAAAGTAAAACCACTAATGTATTTGCTTGTCACAGGGATATAAATGTAAGTTTTTTTTCAGCACTCCGATAACCACATTCATGATCTGAGCTCAACATCATCGTGTTCAAATGGAAACATTGTTCAGATGAACAGAAGAGTCATTTGAGCTGTTTGTAATGCAGGCAATTCATCATGCTCATATAATATGTGCTGTTTGAGAGCGTACCAGACAGCAGTGATGGGAGAGTACTTTGTAGTCATGCCCCCCCCCCCCTTTTTTTTTTTTTCTTTTTTCCTACCAGGCTAAGATGTAGGCCAAGTGGAAGAGTGCCAAATGATTCAATGCAGGACAAGATTCCCTTTAAAACAGCACAGAGCTCTTCCCTCTTATTCATTTTCTTAGATTACCATCAAATTTGTGTCACCAGCAAGGCAGCATTATTGACTCACAGCACTGCACTGCTTTGCTTTCGTTGTTATTAGTTGACATACTGACATTTTCATATGTGTCTTTGCTAATGCTTGCAAATTGCTCTGACCCAAGAATGTGAGAACTGAACAGATAATTTTAATAAGATTCAACTGCAGATCGTGTGACATGTCTGCTTTACACATATAGAATACCAATCATAACCTGTTTTTAGAGGCAACTAAGGGAGCAAACTGTAATGGATTTTGACAACATTGTATTAGGCACAACTACGCATAATGTACCGAAAAATTGGACGTGAAATTGGAAACACAGCCGAGAACAAAGTAAATTTACATGGTTTGGTAGGTTTGGTGATGTCTGATATCATACTCTCTCATGCAAGCTCTATCTGGAGGGAGAAGGCAGGAGCTGCAAAGGGAGGCTTAACAATGGATATCACTGAGAGTGCTTTTTAAAGTTAAGGCTGATGGATGGCTTGTCAAAAAAATAATTGCACTGGTATGGAAGTGGGCTCGCACAAGCTTGCCAAGAAAGGGTTGGGGTAGGTATGGAGGGTGTCAAAGCAGTGGAAGAGGGAGGCGCCATCAGCAGAGAGGATGATGGGAAGTGACAGTGGTCTGTCAAGAGGCAGTGGCTGCCCAGAGAAGTGTGAAGCCGGAGCTATGAGGTGGCAGGAAAGAGCAGGCTGTCAGAGCAAGAAAGTGGCTTTAATATGGCGAAAACCAAAGGAATCCGCCTGTCAGGCCTGCTCAGCCAAGCCAAGGCATGGCAAGAACGGGGAGAGGAGAGGAGATGCGGAACGGATACAGGTAAAAACAAAGGTAGAAAGAGAAAGCGAGAGGGATACAATGATGGAGGAGGGAGGTGGAAAACAGGGGTAAGAGTGGTGATAGCTCTGTGGCAGCAAGAGAGGCATGATGGGAAATTGTGTGGGACAGTGGAACAAGCTCAACCGTCAATTAGAGGTTCCTGAGGAAGGCCCTGGTGAGGTGATAAAACTCATCAGCTCTCCTACTCACTCTCCTGGTGCCACTGGACTACCTTGTGTTAACACTCTGCAGAGGTACTCTTGTGTATTACCGTTGTCAATATGAGTCATGAATCCAGACAAAAATGATAGTATAAACTTCCTATAATGTTAATTCCACAGTCAACCACTTGAATAGCTTTTTTTTGCATACATTTTTCAAATAATCAATTCAAAGTAAAATAAATAAATAAAATAAAAAGAATAAAATAAAATAATTATCATAATAAATTCAAAATAAAAGGTTTTATGAAAAAGACAAATTATCTTGAACAAATAACAGTGCTTTTGCACAATCTTGACCAGAAAGAGATTAAAGGAAAGCGACTCTAAATTGGTAATAACTTGGTGGATCATCATTTTCCATTTGCATGATGTGATGGAACATATTAAAAAAGGTTTGTCTGCTCTGTCTTGACCTTGTGTGAAAGGCATTTTAAATCTGTGACCCATAAGGAGATGCTGGAAGACCCATGTGCTGATTACTGACATGAGCTGATGCTCACTGACTTTTCACACTGGGGCAATTGCTTTTGTTTTACAGAGCCTTTGTTATAGGGCTTCATGTACATTATGCTGATGCACCCTATGATTGATGTAGCATGTCAAGATTCAGTAATGACAATGCCACTTTTCTAACATGGACTTGGTGACATTTTCACAATTAATTTCCATATATATTCATACATGGTTGCTGTATTTTATATACATGCACATATATACATGCACAATAAAGATGTATGCGACACATTCAGCTCTTCATAATACCGCTATGTGTGGCATAGCATGAGCCATGATCTGTGTCTTCACATTCATAAGCAATTAGTCTTACCATAATTTATTCCTCATTAAGGGCATATAATTAAAGTTCTTTGTGGTTTCTTTGAACATTAAATTACTGTCTCATTTTCTACAAATATAAACTGTGATATTTAAAGAGCCTCTAGCCACTGACTCACATAATTCATTCCATCAATTTTCTTTTGCTGCTGGGGTTGGGTGGTTGGGGCAGTTGCCTAAGCAAGGAAGCCCAGACTTCGCTCTCTGCCACTTCTTCCATCTCACCTGGTGGGTTACTAAGATGTTCTCACATCAGATGGAGTCCCTCGAACACATCATGTGTCAATCCTGAGGTTTCCTGCCAGATGGAGATGCCCTGAATACCTCATTTGGGAGGCATCCTAACCAGATGCCCAAGCCACTTTATATGGCTCCTCTTGGTGAGAAGCAGCAGCTCTACTCTGAATCATAGACTGTATTTGAAAGACAGACAGAGCCTCTCAGTAGTTTTTGAAGACCAAAAGTGAAGCTTATTGGGCGGTTCCTACCATTGCCATCTTGGCAGCGTCACGTGTGCCATTGCTCCAAGAAAATACAAGAACTGGGCAAAGTTGAAGTGAAGCTGAAGCTGAAGTGGAGGGCAGGGAAGTGGATGATTGACCATCAGACTTCGAGCTGCCTGTAGCTAAGAGCTAACTGATCTAACAGAGGTAGGTGTATTAAAGCTACGGCATGTGTTTGTTGGCTAAAAACAATGTTCAACTTTCTGCCTTGTCACAGATATCGGATACCTGTCAATAAAAAAGGACACACCCATAATGATACCAAAATTCAAGATTAAATGTCTAAATTGATGCGTTGTGTGAAAAAATTCCTGTTCTCACAGTTGTCATAAAGATAACATTGACCAAATAAAACTAAAGTGTTTTTGTATCAGGCTGTAAGAATGTTTATTTCTGCTGTGAACTTAGTCTTTTATCATTAGGATTTGCTGTTTTGGACTTAGCTCCTGCTGGATGAGATGGAACTACATTTTTGCTACTTTTGCCACTTTTTCCAAAAGATGTTGCCTCTTGCTTTGAACTTCTATCAGATAGCCAAACTTTTCACCCAATCTTTAAGGGACTGAAGCTGAGGAAGCTTGTTTTGACCCCTTTTATTTTCAATCTTACTTTTTCAGTTATTACCCTACCATGAGTGAGAGTAGGAACGTAGACTGGCTGATAAAGGGAGAGCTTTATCTTTTGGCTCATCTCCCTCTTCACAATGAGAGACCAATGCAGAGTTTGTGTCATAGCAGACACTGCACCAATTTTTCTCCTCCCATTCCATCCTTCCCTCACTCATTAACTAGACCCTATGATACTTGAACTCCTCCACTTGGGGCAAGACCCCATTCCCAACCAAAAGAAGTTACTCCACCCTTTTCTAGCTGAGGATCATGGTCTCAGATTTGGAGGTGCTGATTCCTATCCTAACCGCTTCACACTTGGTGGCGTCTCACATAATTATGGAAATAAAAGTTATTCTAGGAATATATGATTAGAGATCATGCTGTAATGATGTGTTCTCTTTGTAAAATTTATACGGGCCAATGTAGGATAAATAGGAAGAGCTTGATTGAGAGTCTGTGTTTGGATTTTAATGAGGACATAAGAAGCTCATCTGGTATCTACTTGCTTCACAGTTTGATGTTATTACCAAGGCCATGTCACATCCCACTAGTCTGTGTCTTAGGTTATAGCACAAATGCTGGGTCTATGAAAAACAGATTAGATCTAGTCTTCTGTTTGTTTTTCTTTTCCCTTTTTGTCCTTTTACACAGTGTACTTAAATCCAAAACAGGTGCCATTGTTTTTCTTTTTTAATCCCCAAAAAAGAAGAAAAAATGCAAGTATTTGCTATTTAACACTTCTTGCTAGGATAAACTCCAGCTTCATTTGCAACTTTGCATTAAAACAAACAGGGATAGAAAATATATTTAAATATATTGAAATGAAGTATTAAAAATAAACTATATTTTATTAAAATGTGTGTTGGTCCTGTGATAAATAGATGGATATTCTTATTAAAATAAATAAACGGGTATGTTGAACATTCATCCATCCATCCATTTTCTATCACTTTGTCCCGAAAGGGGTTGCGGGGGGGCTGGAGCCCATCCCAGCAGTCAACATGGCAAGAGGCGGGGTACACCCTAGACGGGTCGCCAGTTCATCGCAGGGCTAACACACAAAGACGAACAACCATACACACACTCACTCACTCACTCACTCACTCACTCACTCACTCACTCACTCACTCACTCACTCACTCACTCACTCACT
>JBAMIG010000017.1:14138240-14156338 GCA_037177335.1 Kiunga ballochi | reverse complement strand
ACACTCACTCACTCACTCACTCACTCACTCACTCACTCACTCACTCACTCACTCACTCACTCACTCACTCACTCACTGTGGGCAATTTAGAGTCACCAATTAGCCTATCCTCAATGTGCATGTCTTTTGACTGTGGGATATGTTAAACATGTTTACATAAAACTATCTTTTTCCTAAACAGGATTATGTTCTTGTGTGATTGTAGATCAATTAATACAATATGTCAAAATAAAAAGGTTTGTTATTCTTATGTAAAATCAAATGTGTGATGTTTTGCTGACTAGAAATGTACAAACAAGGCATGGAAATGTATCATAAATGTAAAGTATTAAGCTGAAAAAAAAACAATGTGACTTTAACCCTAATCATGAAGGCAAGTTTTAATTGGTTATCAGAATCAGCTCAAAGCAACATGAATGACTAGAAGAAGGAAGTGTTCAATATGAAGAAACTAATTATTATATCATCTTGGGACGAAGCAGCCTCGTCACTGACAGCCATCCATACTTCACACACACGCACATACTCGTCCAGCTAGTCTCATGAGAACAAACTCTTGCTGATAAAAGTCTGATAGTTAACAATAAACACACACAAATGTAATCTTTGTCAGTGGCAACTTATTAAGTGTGCACACTTTTTAAATTGCTAGGCATTTTTTGTTTACTTACCATCCTCTTTCTGTGTGCACCGGGACATAGGACCAAACAGAGGAAAAGTCCAAACAGCTAGTAAAAAGCTAGAGGAAGTGATATCACTCCATTTTGCGCCAACAGGTAATTAATGAGTCCAAGGGAAGGGGCTTATAAGATATAAGGAGTTCATTCAGAGATGAGAAGAGAGAGGAGTAAGATGTGTTTTGGGTTGCAGTGCTGGCAACTCAGTTTTTTTGTTTGTTTGATATTTGTAACTTGTGATGTTTTAAGAACAAAGAACCATTCTTTTCGTAAATATGTACCGTGATCCCTCGCTATATTCACCTATCGTGGCTTCGCAGAATTTTTTACTGTACAGTGTTTTGTTTTGTTTTTTACGGTGAATCCTGATTGGCTCAGGGGAGTTACTGTTGTCTTCAGCGTGCAGCACAAGAATGGGACCCTTTGTTCATTGCAGTTCTCAAATATAATTGAAGGTGGCATGTCCGTTTATAATAATCTTCTTGCTCAGAAAAAGAAAGAGTGCCGACAACAACCCATAACGATGTTCTTCTCTCGGAGAAAGACCCCTGCGCAGCCTTCAGTAGAAAAAGACGCTACAGTGCAGCGGAGTCAGGACGAAGAAGCGCAGCTGGAGGGACTGTGAAATACGCCAGTGACAATGTTTCCTACCTTGTATTCATTACTATATAAAAAATATTGTTTTACAACACCGTTCTTAAACTATTATAGTTATTTGTAAGAAAACGTTAATTTTTCTATTTCTTAAACACATTTTGGGCCTGAAAAGGTAAAAACTAAAGGTATAAAACTGTAAAAAATAAGGCTGACTACTTTGCGGATTTCACCTATCGCGGGTTATTTTTGGAACGTATCCCCCGCGATAAACGAGGGTTCACTGTATATAGATTCCCTAAAACTTTGGTGCTCAATTTTACACTATGGAGCACAGTTTGGGAGTACACCAATCAATAAACCAAGTAAAAGCACCCAGCATAATTACATTGTAAATATCAAAAGTGTCCATGAGGCAGTTCTTGACATTGTATATTTGTATATGTTGTGTATGCTTACTTTCTCAGTGCAACTAAGCTCTATTTGGACAACCGAAAATGTGTCATTGAGTTACCAAATCAGGGATTCTCGGCCCACTCACAAACCAGGCTCAGTCGCTTCTCAGTTGTGATGGTTTATTGGCTGGTGTACTCCCATAATGTGCTCAACAGTGCAAAATTAGTGCTCCAAGGTTTCAGTGCATCTCTATACATATGTACAATGAACAGTTCTTTGTTCTCCAGATTACAAATTTCAAGTTTAAACAATCCTCTGTTGCCAGCACTGCAACCATAATACATCCTACTCCTCACTCTTCTCATCTCTGAATTAGCTCCTTATATCCTTCAAGCCCCTCCCCTTGGTTTAATTACCTTTATGTATTTATAAATGCCTAATGTTTACAAGGATCCTTTTTTTTACAACCAGTTAACAATGGATACAAAAATAACACAAATTCTACATAATACATTTGTTCAACACAACCACCCTAAATACATAATACATGTTTTTACTTTTAAAAACAGTGTTGGCGCGAAATGGAGTGATCACATGACTGTGACGTCACTTCCTCCAGTTCGCCATGTCGGCTTTTAAACAGGTGTTTGAAATTTGCCTCGGTTTGGACCAAAATCTCGGAGTAGAGTAAGTAAACACCTTGCAACTTACTAAGTGTGCACCCCTAATAAGTTGCAACTGACGTTGGATCTTGGTGTATTATACGTCAACTGTCAGGCTATTGTCAGGGCGAGTTTGTCCTCATGAGACTAGTTCAACAAGTAGGAGCGTGTGCGTTTGCGTGTGTGTGTATGTAGCGCGAGTAGGGACAGCAGTCAGTGACGAGGCTGCTTCGTCACAACAGTATACTTTTATCTCAAACCTCTTTCAACTTATAACTTTTTTAACTCTTTAACTGTAAATTATATATTTTCCTGAAAAACTCTGATGCCTTAAAGGTTAAACATGAGTCTGACCTGAATATTCAAACTTGCTGTCACGTAGCCAAAGGTTAGTACCAAATGATGTCACTCTTTCTTAGCTCTTTTAGTGGACAGGACCTCTGAAATCAGCTAAGATCTCACACATAATACGACAAAACACTGGAATCAACATTAATGAAGATCAACAACTTGCAGACTTTGCTCTCAATATCAAAACGATGGCCTAAACCAATGTGAATTCTAAATTGGATCTTAGTTAGATATTAATCTGGTGGCACTAAGCAGACCTTTAAAACTATTCAGATTTGTCAAAAGTAGCTATATTTATCAGTCTGCATCTCTAAAGTCTTCACTGCCAAAGTTTGTGTTTTAATTTTAAATTGTATTTTAAAAAAGAAAGAAAAATATTATAAAAAAAACTGATTTTTTTCCTGAAAAATCATTTAACATTTAAGTAAATAAATGAATTACTGCTTGGTATTTTCATTACCCAAAGGAAAGTAAAAGAGAGAGAGAAAGAGAGAGAGACTATGTCAGCACTGATTAGAAAAAAAGATATATAGAGTACCAAATTGATGAACTGACTCTAGAGAAACACATAGAGGGGAGGAAGATTGTATGGACAGAATGGATGGATGGATCGAGTGAAAGCCTCATTTAGTGAAGAAAAGGTTGTTTGGCTTGCCCATACAACAAAGGGAGCGTCCAAAGTCATTGATTTCTTGGAGCCAATGACAAGCCAGAACTCAGCAATAATCATGACAAATGAGCAGAGCCTCCACCAGATGAGAAACTGCCAATAATCACACAAACCCCCAAAAAAGAAACTAGCAAGGTCGCAGCACAGAGTGGTGGAAATTCTCAATACTCCTGAAAGAAATGTTGTGGAGTATGAGACAGATGCATCTCAGTGACCAATACCTTTTTTTTATGAGCATGTGCTCAGCACATACTGTTGCTTAATACTGGTTTCCTTTCTATTTTAAGATTAGACAAGCATTTTAGACAAAAAAAAAATCTTCACCATGTTTATGTCTCACTAAGATAATGCCATGTAGCACTGGCTGAGATTTTACTGCATTACAAGGTCAGTTTTAAAAAGTTAATACCAGCCTTTTAGCATTACAATGGTAACACTGGAAAATAAATGAGGCAGCTGACATGCTCCTATAAAGACATTCATGCCTGGAGTGTTCCTCTTTGTAGATTAGAGCTAAACAATAATGATTAAATTGCTGCGGCAAATCAATCTAAGTTCCGATAAAATATGATTTGTAGCACATTATCCCTTTTGTTTTCCTCGAGATTACAGTGTCCAATTCTCTGACAAGCATGCATCCCACCTACCTGGATGAACCATTTTCTTATCAGCTTTATCTCTCACATCTGAATTTATCTTATTCATGAAAAATACCAATATATTAAGCAGCTTGTATGATACACAAGGTGACCCTACTGACTTAATGGCATAATACATTATCCTTAATGAAGTCAATATCTCGTCTTTTAGCTGTCTGTCTATTGGGCCGATTAATTGCAGTGTCATTAAAGTTAGCTCTCTTTTCATTTGAGCTTGGCAAGTGGCATAAAACTAATGTTCTTAGTTATCAACCGCTAAAATAGGATCGAGGGTGGAGAAAATTATAGTGAGGGTAAGAGAGGTGGGGGAGGGGGAGGGGTCCTACAGCTGACCTGAGTGTTCTTATCAATGACACCAGATACCATTGTGTGTTACTCGAGAACCAATGTAGACATGTTGCTATTACACTATTTGGATTTTTTTATTGTAGTTATTGACAACAAGAAAGTCATTGTATTGCTAACTCAATTATGTTTTAAAATAGTCCCCCCGACGCCCCACGCCCCTCTAAACACACTACAAAATATGAATGAAATACACTAGACCTGGTTTTTGCTCAGTAATAATACTCTTAGGGCAATAGAAATACATTTTGCAGGATGGGAAAATACAGTGTAAGAGGTTTAAATAAACACTACGAAGAAAAATAATGCATTTGTCAGAGATGCAGTGTGTATCATAGAAATATGTGATGCAGCAGTTTTCCATTTGACCATTGTGATTGACAGCTTTTGGCTTGCTTTAAAAAAAAAATGTCCCTGTGGCTTTTACTGAGTTTCTTCTAAATGGAGAAATTGGGGCCACTGGTAGTCTTACATAAACTCATACAGAGAGCAAATCTTTTGCCAGAGGACTTTTACTGAATGGTAAGTCTTGTGGCTTACCCTGAGGGCACTAAGTGACACCTGCTCACCTTAACAGTATTTTTCTTATGATTATTGTTAGCACAGCACTGTCACTCAGGTGGTCTAAATCTTGCGTGTTAGTATTTTTTCTTGTTTGTTTTATTTTTATCTGTGTGGGCCGTCATAACTGTTTAGACTCACCACTGAGATGAATTCAGTCTGCAGAAGACATGCTGTATGAGCTATATGAGGGCATAGCCATTTTCAGTGAAAGATTCATTTGTATTGGGGTGGATGCACAAACACCAGAGTCACCTCTTACTCCAACTACTCCCCCCATTGTGTTTCCCCTCTGTCTACCAACCCCTGCCCTACCCCTTCCATCCCTTCACCTCACTTCCCCAGTGCTGAAACAAGGTGAAACTGAGGTAATTTACAATGTGTTATCTTTGTCTATAGCTGCGAAATGATATGAAGTAAATCAAGGTAGGAGTAATGAAAGACTTAGAATTCATTCCTGTGAGCACATTTTAAGTGTAGTATCCGTTATGGTGGCAGCACCTGAGAGGTTGGAATGAGACAGGCTGAGGGGCCATAAAGCAGCAGCGGGGCCCATGTTAATGCTGTCTGTCTGGGGTTAGTAATTGGGTTGCACTGATGAGTTGCTTCGAAGACAAAGTGTAAATCCCCACGCCTGCCGTAAATCTTACATTGTTGGAACAAGGTGCAATCCCAACAAATATTGATCCTGCCTAGGGGCCTGCTGTGTGTGTGTTTGAGTGTGTGTGTGTGTGTGTGTGTGTGTGTGTAGACCTCCAAATTACTAGTCAAACCAGTGCACCCTGGTAGGCATGTTCTGGACTACAATTGCATCCCTGTCTTTACCTTAGATTTTTCCCCTGTTGTTAAACTGCTGAGCTTGTTTTGCAGCGTGATTGTCACTGCCTCACCAGCTGTGCTTTTGCGCTGAGTTAGTTGTGTTTTTTTTTCTTTTTTTTTTACATTTTCTGTTTTCTGGCTGAGAAGTTGCAAAGGTAACTCAATGAACTGTGATGAATTTAGACACTGAATTATTTATGATGTTTCACCATCAACTGGATAAATATTCCCTTGCTGGTTCATTTTAGTGTAACATTTACGTCACACTATTTTCATATCGCAGCTACTACAACTTGTAAAACAGCTATTGTAAATATATTATCTTTTAAATATTTTTTTACATAAATAAGTGACAAATTTTTGTTTGAGTCATTTTAAAAGTAGAATTTATGTATGTATTTTGTTGCTGCATGGAAAGTTTTCCTCAGAATGAACTCAATCACAGCTTTTTCACTTCCAGATTGACATACCCCGAAATGTGAGTTGTGCACCAAATCTTGTGAACAATAAATATGACCATGTTGTCAATCATCAAAGTCATCTGTATGCCTGATCCTAACAGGATTGTTAATTTTTTAATCTAATATGGCCTTAAAGTATAGATTTCTCATCTTTCAAATCACAACTAAACATGGAATATATATGTTGAAATGTGTGTCTGCTTTAATGTGGTGTGAATGATTATTTAATGAAGAATTTGTTATTAATAAATTGTTATAGTAGTAATTAAAAGGAACTTAGGCTTTAAGCACACATTAGAATCAGTTTGTTGATATTGTTCCGAGTAACTTTTATTACAGACTTGAGAAAATGTCAGAAAAGCTCTTTGCACCAATTGCTCTCTTTACTGGGTGGTACTGGTTAGCAGTTGCTACCCAAACACCAGTACATTCTATATGTTTCCATCCTGGTTGTTTCCACCATCAGTGCAATGGGTCTTAAATTTAAAGGTTGACAATAAATGTTTTGCTACAAGATGGATCAAAGAAACTGCTTACAACCAGAATGTTTAATCTCCCTAAATCCATTGCAATGCATACAATTATTTCTGTGTGTAAGTAAAATGCATAGTTCAAAAGGTCTAAAAACTAAATGATGTAAAGTATTGTAAAGATACCATTTTTACATGTGAACAAATAAGTTTATTTAAATGTATATTTTGTTCCTCCAAGCTGGAGTTCCCTTTGAGTGTGAAAGCAGGCCAGTGCCTTTCAGCTGTTTTATTAGAACCGAGCACCGATGGGGGTGTGAAGGCCTATTGTATTTTTGTCTGAAATGGTCTGTAATCCTGACATATGACAGAAACAAGCTTAATAGTATGTTTATAGTCTAACATTAAGTGTAAATTTGCCTGGTTTATATACAGTTTTGAAAACATGTAAACTATACTGTGTATATGGAATGCATTGCATATCAGAATGTACTATTGAGCCCTCCTGATGTCAAAAACCCGCTAAATAAATACAGAACTACTAAACAAATGCAGAATAATTTAAACTGTTTTCATTAGTTTGATCTATCAAACTCTTTGGAGAACCATTAGTTTTAATTACGTGTCAATCTTTGTTTCAATAGACAATTGTTTTCTTATTTTAAAACATAATTCTCCATTGCTTCTAAATGTGACATTCTCTGATTGTACCTTGCAGCTCTCAAATGCTTTCTCAGCTTTGCAGAAGATCTTCTGGCAAAGAAGATTTTTTTTTAAAGTTTTTGTCTAATCCTAGAGACTTCTGACTTGTCACTGCACTTCCATGTGTTTTCTGCAATGCAACAGCAAATTTTTAGGTAAATAGTCATTTTCAGAAAAGATATATGAGAAACTTCTCATACAGTGTCTGTAATGTGGTAATCCATTTGAATAATTATGTTTTGTATAAAATCATGTAGGAGTGGACTTTGTGTCTCTGATGACAGAAACATATTGATGACACACAAATACTTGCATTGGAGGCAAAACAAAAAGACAGTAAAGTTTTGTTTATTGAATAGAGAGGCAGCAGTGTTATGGAAGATTGTTTAAAGAGTGAATACAAGATAAAGGTAACAGTGTTATTTAAAAAAAAAAGAGAGCATCAAACAAACATTGTGGTTCAAACTGAACACCAGCTCTACAACAAACAATTTTTTGGCTGCCAGCAAGGTATGAGGTAGGCGTTGAGGTTAGTTGGTGGGAATTTACACTTTTTACAATTTCACTGGTTTAAACGGTGACTGAAAAATATTTTTAAGAAATAAAAATGTTCACAAAAATTCAAGTAAAGTCCAAAAATATAACCAAAGAAATAGTATTTGCTCACTGATGTGATGTGTGTACTTATACTGAGTGTTCAAATAAAAAAATGTAATGTTAATGATGACATTTGGTATTTACTAAACGGAAGTCCGATCATGCCATCCGCTTCTTACATGTAACCTTTAAGTTTTTGAAATGTCATTGAGCTCTCCTTAAGCTGGGTGGTAAACTAGTCTATTTGTGCATGTGTGCATATGCAATCCAGACAGACAGCTTATCGTTAAACACATCCTATCTGGCTTGACAGGTCACTGTCAGGTACAGCTCCCCTACTCTGTCACCCCTGCTGATACAGGATGTCACACAGGAATCTACCTGCAGGAATGTGCTAATGTGATCTGATGGGAAGAGCTGTTGAAGCTGTGATCCACTTGACATAATGCAAAGAAAACTTGATTCACACTTGGCCATGTTATTTCACTTTGTTTGCACAGTGGCATAACTGGATGATATTTTTTTTAATTCAAGGTGCTGAATTCAAAAATAGAAAAAATGTCAGTAGGGTGAGAGAAAAGATGTTCAGAGGTGCTGTGTCAGTGGCTTTTATGCTGCATATGTTTGACTCACAAGAAAGGTCATGTCATTCAAAATAGGAACCACGCTGCCGCATGTCCTAACCTGACTTGTCAGTCTTTTACATAAAATCACACTAATCTGAGTGTATTCCACCACTTTTCCTAGGATCATCCACTCTCAGTTCATATTGTATGTCAACCTGTAATAACTGATTTTTAGTTGGTTTTGTGAGGGGAAAAAAGCTTTTTCTTAATTTCTATCACTTGCTGAGGTTTGTTTATTTGTATATACTTGGGATATAAATAATCAATTTTTTAACACAATATGAAATGTGACATTTCAATAATCCTCATCAACCTGATTTAGATTCCATTAGATTTAGGATCCACCAGCTAATATGAAATTATATAACAAGGAATTGAACAGAATCATTTCCATTCATATGGAAATCACAAAAAACCACTAAAATATTATTTAGGATTTTTACTTCTGATCTCAGATGTTTGACCCAAAGGAGCCTGTTGTTACATCTCAGCCTTTTTTTATTCATCACTTTATGGTTAAAAAGTTTGCTCAAAATTTTGTGTCACACAATCAGGTTTTTGTTTTCTCCATGCAAACCAGAAAGCAGAAGATTACACAATAAAATTTTTGACATGTCACATGTTAATAAATAGTAAATATTCCTAATACGTTTTTGTACTATTTTGATAGATTAGTGGTGAACAGAAAATGTATAATTCATCATTTGTAATGATTATTCTATGGATGAATGTCATTGACTCATTTACTACATGATTCTAAATTGATTTAAAGGAATGTATTGTTTCACCCCTCATAAATACAGGGATGTTGTAGCTACCAGATAATGAAGTCACAGTTTTAATTTTCACTGATTAGACTTTTAAATGGATGATGCCTGCTAGCAGAATGTGGAGGTATTATATGTCATACAGTGTTGCATACTAGGATAGGTAGTGTCATCAATGAAGGAATTCTATAAGGAGTCCTTTCCCATATTTACATTTATTGTCTGGTTAGATTTTGTTCGTGGTTGCTGAAACTTTTTTTTTTTTTTTGCGCAGAATGGAGAAGATGGAAAAACAAAGATGGGATAAAAAATGGTTTATGATTTGTAATCAAATAATGTCTCTGAATGAAAGCTTTCCAATTCCCACAGAACCTATATTATCCTGTTACAAGTTGCTGCTAAATATGTTTTTCTATTTAAATAAAGATTCTATCACCTTGTCATTGCATACTTGGTCAAGAACACTCCATGTCAATATTTGTTTTTCATGATTTTTCAATGCAATGCAGACTGTACCACTTGGTAAGACTTGTTCTGCATCCATAATAGCTGCATTTGCCCTGCAGATAGTAAACATCAACAAAACACAAGTCTACACATTAGCTCATTGACACGAGTGGTGGAGGAAGGGTGAAGGATAGCAACAAATCTAATTTGCATAGTGCCATCATGGAACTGGTGTTATTTACTCCATTCTTTTAATTTGTTCAGCCTTCCTGGTTAAAATTGGTGATTAGCTGATAAGTGAATGAGTCTGGCAGGTGATTTAAAATTGTGCTTAAACATTTAAAAAAAAAGGTCATGTCTTCACAGAGAAGTTCTGAATGCTTATACATAAATTGAAGGAAACAACCTTACAATATAGCAAGTGTGAGCTGTCATTAGTTTTTCATCTTTAAAAACAGATCTGTTAAGCTTTAAATGATTACCATGTATATATTAATATACAGTGTGAATTGTTATTTGTGTGTCTGTGGTGACCCTGTGATTGACTGGGCAGGATGTACCCTGCCTCTTTCCCGCTGATTGCTGGGACAGGCTCTCTACAACCCTGAATTGGAATAAGCTGAATAGAAATTGATGGATAGATGTTAATACAAGTTAAAATGTTTGCACAAGGGCCATTACATCCATATTTGCTTTGCCTCCTTTAAGAAAACTCATGTTAAAAAAGTTTCCCAGAAGCACAGTTATGGAGTTGTTGTTGGAGCTTTAGTGTTGCTTTGTGGCTGCAGTTTGGATAACTCATAGCCCTTGCTCTCTGAAACCATTTGTAAAACAGGGAAACCTGGACTTGGTGTGATGGTACGTACAAGATAAAACAGAACCAGGGAAAGCTCCATTAATAATTCTCTTATTTGGGAATGGGGCCCTGCGCTTACAGAATACAGGGTAGTCCATCTCTTATAGCAGTGTCGGGGTGGGGTGTAGGGGGTGTATAAGGTCAGACTCGCTCTTGCATTCCCCCCTCCTTTCATTTACCCCTCCCCTCTTAGAGTGATGGGGCTAGGTTTTCCAAGGTAGTGCATTTGTCTGTCAGGAGTCTTGGCTGGCTCATGTGATTTAGCTGCTGTCAGTTGATGCTGGTGTCCGGAGGATGATAGCGGCTGGCTGGATGGGGGGAAATTTGTTACCTTTAGCTCTGACAGGGAGATAATTGCTGATGGTTAACAGAACGGTATGGAATCCAAAAGGGTTGGAAGCAGAAAGGAAAGTAATGTGATACATAGCCAACGGGTTCAGCCCATTTCCCTGACCATATGCAACTGATGAAACACACAAATGCCATTGTGAAACTATGATAAAGCTTCACAACAGCAAAACAAAAATTTGGGTATTGCTTTAAAGTGATTAACTCTGATCCAACTTAAAATGGTGGAGTAATTTCAGGTTGAGTATCAAAATTAATTTTGATAAAAAGGAAGCAGTAGTTTGGATTATTGTCCTTTTATAGGCTACTCAATCATGTGTTTGACTTCTGTAAAAGGTTCCATGAATGAGAACACCAATAAGAGTCTGTTCTCTCAAAAAAAGAATGAAAATGTCAGTTTCTCTAAAAGCCTGATCTTCGTCCTCATCATTACCGTGGCAAAGTCTCTATGCTCCTTTGCACATCTAATTAGAACGGAGCAGTGAATTTCTTGCTCTCCATTTATCGTTTAGGCCCTTTCACTTCATCCTCACGTGTCCACCCCAATCTCTTTCGCTCATGTCCAAGATGTCCACATAGGTGCCTTCCAGCTCCAGGATCAAGACTGCTGTCAGTCAAGCTATCCAAACTGCCAGCAGCGTATCACAGAGGGAGTTAAGTAGGAGGTGGACCTCAGAGTTAAAATGTGATAGGTTGACAGGACATGACTGGCAGGTGAAACCCCTGGTTAATTGTCTTCTCCTCCTCACATTGATGTTGAACCTGATGGGATGTTATGCTGTGGGTGGGGCTAGACAGAGTTGTTTAGATAGCATTGTTGTTTGCAACATAATTTGGTTTTGCAAAGGGGTTTAACGCACCTCTGAGTAGAAAGAAATTAGTTTTTCATCTATACTTTTTCTATTTATATGGAGTAAAATTTTTAATTTCGAAATCATCAAAAAACCTCATTTTGGTTTTGGTCTGCTGAAATCTTCGTCTATGTCACAAAGACTTTGAGTATTTATCCTCATAGTTTAGTATGAGTTTTTGAAAAGCTCTGGATTGGCAGTTTTCCTTGTTATTTTTGATGGGCTATTTGCATTAAGAAGCTTTACAGATATCGTCTTAATGCCTTGTCACTTTTGGGTTGACCTCAACATTATATTTTTATTTTCTCTCTGACAATGAGAGCAATATGAAATATTGATTGGCAGTGCAGTTAAGTTGTCAGCATAGTCATTTATGTGTCAGGAGAACCAGTTAAATTGTCAAAAAAAATCACTTAAGGACTCTTCTCTACCTTAACGGCTTCGTATAAAAGCATCTCTTCCTGAAACAGGAAATGTCTCCATCCTCACTGAATTACCATGACCTTTTCTTGTGCCTTTCGTTAGACATGCTAAAGGCAGCTTTAGATGGTTAACTCATATCGTTTTTGTTTAAACCATAATTGGAAATTGAACTAAAATTGATCAGAATCTGCAATATTTTAAGTTAGATTGTTATCATCAGTACCCACTTTGGAATTAACTGATTTCTGGCTTTTACAGATGTCTTAACACTAGCGACATATTGTAATTTTGTTTAGATTTGTTGAATACACACAAACACACATTCACACACACCTACCAGACAAACCCATCAACACACATTTTGTAAGCTTTTTATTTATGGGAGCTTTCAAGAAAATCCCTTCCTCCGATGTTATCTGTGCTGATGTAAGGCTTGTAAACATTTCCCATCAGTTTGATCTGTCTTGTTGGTGTTTCCTGGGCAGCCTTGCCTGTCAATTAGTTGTCTCTTTAATCTCCAACCCGAACATGAGAGAATGTATGATGCAATGGTGATTTGATTTTAAAATGATTATCGAGGGAGCACTGATATAAATTTGGGCAAGGTTGGAGATTACTTTTTTTTCCTTCATCTTTTTTTATTTTTTTAAATATAGGGATTATGTTGGATGCCATGTCTTGTGTAATACCACATTTTAAAAACAGAGGTTGTCACTGGTGCTAAGTAATGCACCACAGTAACGTTTTGATTTTGTCTACATTTTGGAAATAGAGTTTTTTTTATTAATTTAAGGAGTTATCAGTTCTTTATTTATATGTTTAATGTTAACAGATCTATGCGTTTAAATGACAAAAATATTGTAAAAAAAATTATTACTTTAGCCCTGTGATGGATCTATCCAGGGAATACCCCACCTCTCGCCTGTTGATTGCTAGAATAGGTTCTAGCTAAATTGGCCCTTTGTTGGATGAAGCGATATAGGAAATGGGATGGATGGATAAAAATTCACTTTAGTTTTTGTCAGTGTTTGAACTTAACATATAAGTGTACATCCCCTTTTTTGCATCACTCTCCTCTCCACCAAATTTGGAAAAATCCCAGAAACTGCTGATGTGGAGGGGGGGGTGAGATGTGGAATTCCTTTAGCTACACAGCGATGGAAGAACAAGGTAGTCCTGAGCCATTTTAATGTTGTGCTGGCTTGTTGCAACAACTCTTGTGGGTTTAGGCAAGCCAGAAGGAATTGCTGCAGATTGAAGAAGCTGCCAGAAGGGCTTCTACAACTATTTGTGCTTGCTCTCTGTTGTCAGATAAGGATCATCAAGTAGAAATTAGAGTCCCGTGTTACTTTTAAAATCACAAATCCACAACATCACAGACATATTTTCTCTAAAGCTCTGTAAATTTTAAAAGTCTGATACTAGTAAATTTATATCAGATAAGAAGTTCATATATGTACATATGCATAGGTAGGAATGGCTTTGTTTGCCTGTAAGGCTGGGACCTGCCTTTTTGTGTCTAAAGAAGAGGGTTGGGAATTTTGTAAAAAAAAAATGTCTTGCCAAGTGGAACAGCATCAAGTTTGGTTCTCCATAAGAAAAGAGAAAAATATCTGGTTTTACCATGCATGACTAATTTTTGACCAACAAAATCCTGATCTTTAAAGAAAGCTTTTTTATCACAATAAGTTAATAATATGTTGTTCAAAGTTCTAAAGAGACAATTTAGACTGATTAAAATTAAATAGATCCAACAACTTGTTAACTTCCTGACAATGATGCTTTAACGTAATTAATTGCTTTTTTAAATACAATTGTGCAGACCTGGAACCATCCTATTTGCGTGTTTGCCATACACCCACAAAGCTAACGTACACAAAAGACTATTGAATCTACATGCTATTAACCTATTGAAGACGTCTTACTTGGCTTCAATTACAGGCTATTTTCGGGTATAAAAACATCCTGATGGGACAATGGACACAAGCATAGATTTGCACAAACTGCATAAATTAGGTTTCTGAAACACTTGAAAGTTGAATAGCTTTAAAAGTGCTTTGACCAATTGTTTGTTGAAAATGATTCAGATTAACGGCAATAAATCCGGTATTGAGCTCAGAAACTGTTTTTATTGTGTGTGTGTGTGTGTGTGTGTGTGTGTGTGTGTGTGTGAGAACGGACGACTGTGACATGTTGTGTAAAGCGCACTGAGTGGTCAGCATAGCTGAAAAAGTACTTATACAAGTACACTGTACTGTTCTGTTTACAGGAAATTGAGCATGGGATTACATGTCTTTGAAGACATACCATTTTCTTTTACAGAGAAAACTGAGCAACAGTACAAAAATTCCAAATTGTTTTTTGTGCTTTTTGTCCCATGACTGGCATCATGGTTGCCCAGACAGTTCACTTGATTTCAATATAAACAGTGTTCACTTCCCCACTGAGGTAGCGCAATCTTATTTGAAGATGTTTAGTGAGAGGCTGATTGAATTTGTCCCTCAGTGCAGAGACAGGCTCCATTAGGCAGTGGGTAACAGAGTCTAGGGACCAGTTAGAGAGATAAGAGAGGGAGCTGGCAGCACTGGATCACCCCAAAACCCAGATCAGGAGTTTGGGGAATAAAGCGCCATAATAACTGGTTTAGGGTCAGAAAGACAACCTCCCTCTGTTAGACCCTGTCTTGGTTGAGTAACATTCAACAAAGAACAAGGAAGAAAAACATGTGATGTAAAGATAGTAAGGACAAAGGAAAAACTATTTAAAAAAACACAATCTGTTTTAACATCAGGAAAGTGTTATGTTTTTATATTAGGTCTTAATAACTGTCAGAGAATTTGGCATATCTGATTCAAGTTCAGTCAGTCATCAACTTAGAAATTGTTTTTGACAGTAACAAGCTGTCTAATTACTTGACTGATGATGGAAAGAAGGCTGTTAGATTGTAAGGTGGACATTTCATGACAGAGATTGTGTTTTCAAAGTTAATCAGACTAAATTGACCAAGAGTTCAACGAGACTTCCTAGTTATATTTAGTTTTTCCACCAAAGGCCTCAATTTTCACTGAGAATGTTTTTTGTGCTTTTTTTTTTTTTGCTATTGGATATAGGTGATTTTGACAGGTGGCTGTCTCTGTGTTTTATATACCTTAAGACTGTGTGTATCTGACTACCACAGGCTTTTTCCCCAGGCCCTTGGCCCCTGGCCTCTATCTCCTCTTCTCTCTTACTGTAATGAAGCCTGCCTTTAAGGAACGGGGTGCAGGCAGCGAGGCATCACAGATTAGGTCAGTGGAACGGCTAGCGGGCTGAGCATGATGGATGAGGGCCAGAATGAGTTTCTGCCGTGGCAGTATTGTGAAATCTTTTCATTGTCACCGACGGGCCTGTGAGAGTCTGATGAATAAGGGAGCAAGTGTCAGAATAACCCCTCTAATCCTCCCATTTTCAGCCCTTCAGTATCTCCAAAAGCTGCTGCCTTACACTCTCCTATTATGCTGTATTTTTTTCTTACTAGCCTTTATTAAATATAATTGTAATAATCATTATTAAAGATTCACGCCATGGGGAAAGAATTATGAGACATAACTGGAGAAAGTCAAATTCAAGGATGTGCTGCACTGGTCTTAAAGTTCAAAATTGTTTAAAACACGTCTTTCAGAGTAGCATTTCTGCACTCTCTCATCTGTCTTTCTTGCAATGCAGATGGACCTCTTGCTTTTAGGGAGCGAAAGCGAGAGGCAGTGATGTGGTGGTGGTGGGGTGTCTTTATGGGAAACGTTTGTGACCAGCATGACAGCTCTGCTTGATGGATGGGCCGCCTCCATCTGGTTGCAGTGCATGTAATAAATATCCATGCTTGTGTTTGACCTCTCTCACTTACCAGACACATCTTTCACTTTTGGGACATCCAAGGGGGACTCACAATTATGCTCTGCACTCTCTACTTGCTGGGATGTTGGGGATAGCGGCTCTGTTTATGGGCCACAGCCCAAGGGCAAAGAGTCAAAAAAATAGATAGCTGTAAACAATGCTTCCGCCGCCAAGAGAATTCTCCGGCATTCAATAACCTTTAACACCTCCTAAGCCCTCGTCTCCCTGAGCTGGTTGCGTGTGCCCAGAATGCACTGCAGTGCCGCACAAACCGCCTCCATCCTTTGGCCGGTGATTTAGCTTGTTGTCTGAGTATAGGCTGAAAGATCAAATGCCAGCATTTGCGCAAACTTGCAAAAATTAGAATAAAAATTAACTAAACAAAAGGTGAAAAATATGACCAAATAAAATCCAATGTGCCCCCCTTAATCTGTATAAATGATTTAAACATCTATTATGTGGAGAAAGGTTATAGTTTAGAGTAGCTGGACTTGTATTTGAGCTTTTCTAAGGTCACACCAGTTTAGTTACACTTCCACTTCCACTACAGTTTGCTAATACAGATAGAGGGAATGCATATTTTAGTAGACATAATAGTTACTTTTGAAAGACTAGTATACAGTATCTGGAGTTTTTGCACTTAACAGTGACCCTGTGCATTACTGTATAGCTCATCAGTAATAGAAACAGATAGACACACATTAAATTGTAATAAACCTTGATAATTATGAGCCTGAAAAGCTGAGTGAATTGTAAATCAGAGGGCTAATGAAGTGCCTATGTGGGCAGTATGTGAGAAATAACCTATAACCTATTAAGAATCAGCCCAACTCCCTCTGCCAGAGTTCTGCCCCTGATTGAATTAGTGCACTCTTTAATTACTGAGCATCTAAGATGGGAGCTCTGAATCTAATTGAACTTTTTCATGCTTGCTGCACCCCAGCTAAACAATTTGTTCTGTAAAAAAAATTGAATTAACAGTCTCACTTTGTCTACCTTTTTTTCACTATTGATTTTTGTAGCATTAAGACAGTCTCAGGAATTTCCAGGCCGTAAAGAATCAGATCGCACCACATTTTTCACAATAATGCATATGTTATAATCATAGGGAGAACTTACTTAAAATTCAATCCACTTTGGCATCATTATCATGTATCAACATAATAAATGAGCCCTTCAGAGCATGGTAATTATAATTTGATAAATCATCAGCAGAAAATTAACTGGATGTCAAAACATTCATTGGAAAGGGTGATGAATGGAGGATGATTGTGGTGATGAATTGTGTTAATCTGCGCAGTATGAAGCCAGCGAAATGGCTAAGCAGCCCAAGATGGATGGGCCATAGAAGCTGCAAGGTCAGGACACACAACTGCAAAATGGAGGGAAGAAAAAAATAGGAGGGAATAAAAAAGAGAAAAAAGAAAGAGGGACTCTTTCACTGCTCAGAGCTTTGTGGATCTTTTCTACACAGCAGTTCATTATAACTTTCAGAACTGGGTTTGAGAATTTGATGCAGTAACATTGAACGTTGTTAGATAAAAATGATAAGGAGGATTGCATTGATTATGGATGGGTTGGATAAAGAAAATGTTATATTAATTTTATCATATTTTATAATGGATTATTTTTCTGATTATGGAAACATAAATTTGAATTATTTCTTTGAAGTAGAACTGTACGGTGGCCAAAAGGTGCAAATATGCTTTAATTATTGATATGAGCACATGGAAACATTGATAAAATCTAAGCACATATGTTTTGTGGTTGCGGTGATTTTCTTCTCTGTTTTATGTTTTGTACAGTGCTTTTATGTATTTGCAGCAGTTATTAGTTTGTTTGCATTTTTGGCATTACTTTTACTTATTACTCTTTTTGTTTTTTAAAAAAAAAATTTTTTATTGCATTTTGTCAGTGTCACAATACACAGCTTTCCTAAATAT
>JBAMIG010000017.1:14083047-14138140 GCA_037177335.1 Kiunga ballochi | reverse complement strand
ATATATATATATATATATATATATATATCCGGGTCACGGGTGCAGCAGCCAAAGGAGAGAAGCCCAGATTTTGCCAGCTCATCGGGGGTACCCTGAGGAATTCCCAGGCCAGCCGCTAGAACTATTCGGTGCAGCGTGACCTTGGTCTCCCCTGGGGCCTCCTCCCAGAAAGTATTGCCTTCATCAAGGAGGCATCCAGGAGACATCCCAACCAGATGCCCGAGCCACCTTATCTGGCTCCTCTTGATGTGGAGTACCCAGCGTACAGCTTACTTAAACATTGTTTCAAACTATATACATCCCTTAACTGCAGTACTGGCAATCTTCAGTAGATGAGCTCTTTCATACAGCAAACAAAGCATAGAAATGTTTGAGAAACATTTAGACCTGCCTTGTAGATTCACAAGATATTAGTTTGATCAAGTCTGAAAAATCTTAAAAATAACCTGACGTCTCCAGCTCCCACCTTAAAACATTCAGGAGTTAACAGAACCTAAAAACACTGAGGTTTAAAAAGACTTTAAGAATTTATCAAAGGCTTTCTCTGTGCTGTGCATCAGCTTTACATTCAACCCCTTGCAGTTAGCATTCATGCTACAATACATTTAGCAGTGAAGGAGACAAGTTTGAGCTCGAACTGAAATAACTAAATTCAAAATAATGGAACACCCTGAATTATTGACCCCACGACAAGGAGATTGGAATATGATGAGTAGGATTTAGAGTATTCCGGTAGCATCACTTGGTTTAATTTGTCCACCAAAACCAAGGAAGTGCTATCTGCAATTCTATGAAACAATTTTTCTTTAAAATACTAGTACAGTTTACTACTTTCTTCCATGAACACCTTAAACCATGCAAAATGTTTAGAATAATAATTTATGAACTTTTTGCTTAATCTGTCTTTTTATTTTAGCACATTTCCACTATAGGGATCTTCAGCATCCTCTTGTTGGTGAGGCTGGAAAAACCTTCACTGATGATATTGAAGGCTACTTCAACAAATAGCAGTAATTACACATCACTGCTTCTGAAATGTGACAAAGCAGACAATGTTGCTTTTATTGAATTCATTATGTTGACAGGCAGTACATCCTTTTTATTTATCTCCTCTTCGTTATGGTCTGAGTGAACATGCAAGAACTGACAACTTTGTTTGAACATTTTTATTCTCCTTTTGTGGTTTTATAATCTTTGTGCAACATTTCTTTTCCCCCATTTTTGTGCTCATGTTTGTCCATATATACGTGACCTTAGCAAAAAGTATGCATCTTCAGTGGTGGGTCTGTTTTTTTAAAGTGGCTTCACCACACAAAGATCAAAAAGTCCCCCCCCCTTGACATCCTCTGTCATTTCTGGCTGGGAAGTATTAATCTCATACAGAGCCTCAGACACCTCTTATCTGCCTGGCAGGTTGACGTGTAAGGGGGTATTTCGTCTTGATTCCAGCAATGAATGCAGCACACAGGCTATCACTTGGCCCATGCTGCATACGGAAGAGGTTAAATCACACCTCCCTTCTTGTGACATCCATTTTCATTTGTGCTCTCTTCACTTACTCTTTTCAGTCTTTTTTTTCTCCCTCCTGGAAATTATCACCAGCCATGTCAGGAGCTGTGTCATATGAAGGGGGAGAAATGTGTCACACTGCCTCTTAAGTTTTTGATTGTCTAAATGACACAGAATCTCATCTTCTTTTCTGACGCTGCAATTACGCCATAATTCCCTCTGTCAATCACCAAGCCAAGGTTAGTATTTTAGATTTTGGAAAAGGAGTGAAAAAAATTTACATTTAGAGGCTGTTACACAGAAATGCATTGTGCTACCAAAGCTACTTCTTCTTCTTTTACTTTTTCTTCTTCTTATTATTATTATTATTAATATTAATATTATTATTATCATTATCATTTTAATGGTGATTGCTGAGTTAACTTTTTCCTTTTTTTATGCACAGATACTTTGTTTTGGAAAAAATCAATAAAAAAGCGAAAAAGTCTTAACTTAACTACAAATAATTACATCATAAATTACATTTTTTTACCACTTTATTGGCTTTTAAGACAAGCATCTTGTTTCAGATAATTTAGTCATAACATAGAAAGCAGATGTAGTGTATCCCTCCAGAAAAAAAATGTGCTTAGTTAGAATGGTCTGTCACTGTGTCCTATTTTACTCCATCATCTCTGATATTCTTATATGGTCCCTGAGTTAAACAGTACATCTTCTCATGCTTTTTAGCCTATCCCTCGAGTGCAATGTTCTTCAGAGGTATATATATTTTATTGAAAAATGACAACCATGACACCATAATTGACCTGAGAGTCTCCATCTCTTTTGAAATTCTCTGTTGTAAGGTGTGTCAACTAGATAAAATGATTCCCTTCTCCACCTTTCCATGGATTTCCATTTCCATTTCTGACTTGCATCTGCTCCATTATCATTTAGTTTGAAGGTTGGGGACTGGAGGGTGAAGTGTTGATGAGGGCGGGGTCCAATATGTGAAACAGGTGACTGTATGTACAAATGCTGAGCATTATGCAAACATGTGGAGCTTTTGAATGGTTAGTTTGTGACAATGTTGGGATTTGGTATTCCCTATGAGTAATGCTTCACCCTGTCTGACAGACTGTCTAGTCTGTCTGTCAATGTGTCATGGTTTCATGGAGGCAAAATTGGTTTTTGCTTTCATTAAATTTGCTAATGACTCCCATAATGTTCATATTATTAAACAGGAAATTATCAGGAGGGAGAATATAATGTGCATTTTAACCTTTGAAAATTATTTCAGATGGTTTGACAAGTTGCAGTTATTAGTATCACAAGGAAAATTAAGAGACGCTTTTACAAGTGTGTATTAGCCTGTATCAATATGAACAGTATAGAAAAATACAACTGCCCAAAATTGAGCTTTTACACACATAAGCATGGCATTTGTTGTGTATGCATCTTAGTAACACAGTAATTAGACAATTACAGGTTTATTCTGTTGGTTTACTTTACCCATTTTACCCTGGCTTTAAATGCTGTATTGTAGCCTTTGTTGACATATTTGTGACTCCTGCAGCTGTTTCCCTTATGGTTTTTATTACTACATCGTGTCTATGCTATTAATTTTAAATTTACTATAAAGCAGACCATGCAAATGTTTCTCTTGAGTATGATGACAAACATAAGTTTTTCCAAATAATTTCTTTTTATTTTAGCTTTTTTAAACATGTAGATGTGGAGCGCCATGCTCTGTTTCTGTATGCCATGTCATACATATTAAGTTTCATGCTTGCTCTGTGAACCTAAGACACATTTTCTCTTTGTCTCTGGCTAATTGGGAGATTTTTAGGCCTGTCTCTATCCACAGTCTGATATACCCAAATTTGCCAGTGTGCTGGTATGCTGCCTCTAGTCTGCATGGTGTCAGTTTAAAGCTTGTTTTTTTTAGAGCAGCTTGTTATCTGATTAATTAACACAATATTGATACACTCTGTTAAGATTTCAAGCTCTATTCGCACTTTTTTTTTTCCTATTTCAATAAAAATAGGATCTTTTCAATGTGCTTAAGTGGCAGTGAAAGATAAAACTCTGAAGTGGCTTTTTTTTAACAGAACTTAATGGAAATTTTTATTAGAGTGGTGTTCTGTGTATTGAACAAAATGACCCATGTGTTTATTTTCTCTTTGTTCAAGCTAACAAAGTAGAGGCAGGCTTTATTTGCTGAAGTAAAAAGACTTCAGGGGAAGCGGCCCTTTTGGGGGATAAAGCTGGGATGCTAAAACAAGCTTTAAAGAAGGTCCAGTCTTACTAAGGGTCACTGGTAAGTCTGTTGGACATCAGCTTTGTTCTTCTCATGGGCTCCTTATTAGAGTCTTGATGCGGTTGTCCCCTCGTATGTTCCTCTTGTACCTCAGCTGGGCCAATTCGATGGCCTAAGTGCTCAAATTGAGCCATTTTGTCTCACTTTGAAACAAACTAGGACTTATTATGTGAGTGTGTGTGTTTTTGTTTTAAATTCATGCCCCTCCTCCTTGTCTCCCTTCCATGTTGGCCTTGGTCTATGTAGGTTGTCAGTGCCCCCTGCCTTTCTCTGCTCTTAAGTTTGAAGCGCTAGCTTTGTGAGGGGTCAGTGTTTCCACTCCAGCAGTGTCAGCTTCAATCTGGGGCGATTTGGTGTGAAATGTGTGCCATGGTGTGGGGGCTTGCAGGTCAAAGCCCCAGTAATTGATGTTGCTTATTCATCTGCTTTTCCTTGTCTACTTTCACCACAGCACAGCAGCCTTTTTTGTTTGTCTAAATTGTTTGAAGATTTACTGTAGGTCTTAGGGCTCTGAGAAGCATTCCCCTGCTGCACTTTGTCTGTGTTCCTACCTAGCAGGGGGTTCAGCACCAGGCCACACAATGGTGCCTGCACAAAAGAGTTTTTCCCCAACACAAGGCCTGGAAGACATAGCATAGCATGATATTGAGCACCGAGGGACAAACAATGGCTTTGGCACAAAGGAGCCTTCTCTTAAGACAGGACTCAGAGGACATCTAGCATGACAAGCAGTGCAGCTCTCACTGTAATTAGCCATGGAGCCATCCTGGCCAATGGCATAATGAGATCAGTGAACTATCTGTAAACAGCACTGAAAAAATAGAAAGGAGGAGATGAAAGTTATTCATGCAAGTTTGGTGTTATGATGCATTAAACCTCTTTGTAAAAGAAGTGACTGTACTTACTAAAGATATGAAAACCAACATCTCTCTCCTGCTAAACTCTTTCGGTCTGCTGATTCTTCTGCTCTGGTCATATGGAGAAACAGTACCTGCTTGTTGAAGTGCAGGATGAAACGTTGGATCTGTTTAACCACAAAGAGGAGCATAATGATGGAGCCACATTTAATCTGGCCCTCTAGCATGTCATGCGGCAGCATGGGTGGTATGTCCTCCGGGGCCTTTGAAGAGGGCCGATTTAGAGAAGAGATTTGGATCATTACACAAGAAAGAACACTTCATAAGTACTGAAGTGAGTTGGAGAAATGATGGTTAATGATGTTGACAGCAATTCACCTCTTCTGAATTACAGAAAGATTTGACTCAACTTGCCTTCTTTAATGAGCTTCACTCTGTAAAGGTAATGGGCCAGCAGTAAGAAAAAGAAAGAGGCAAGGAGAGGAGAGGAGACAGAGAGAAAGTGAAGGCTTTTTTTTTTTGTTTTTTTTTTTTACTTAAACCACAGCCTGTGGTTTATACTGGACAGATACCACAACCGTTCTTTACACCATCATGTCAGAACATCACCTATATACAATCATAGAAGTTATGAAGTCTTAATGTTCTTGTTTTATTTGGAAATAATCTTTATGGTGAAACAACAACATTTATTTAAAATGTGGGAATTTGGCAAATATGATGGTAATGAAGATAAATAAGCTTAGTCCACCTTACTTGATCCAGATGATAGAGATTCACAGCCATGTCTTTTCAACTTTTTGTAGTGTAGATTTTTTTCTTAGCAAAAAATATTGCATATAAAATAATTGAATGCTTAAAAATGCTTTTAAAGTATCCTTATAAACTGCCAGATCTGTTTTCTTGACCGTAATTAACATTAAAAAGTCTTGTCCATCTCCCAAATCCACCTGCTGAATGCACTGATGTATTACTACAACAGTGGCTTTTTTATATAGGTAAATAATTAGTTTTCTAATGAAATCAGATTATACCCTGTTGACCAAGTCAACAACATTACTGACCAACCTTCAGACTCATCTGGTGGGTTTGTTTAATAAGATGCATGTGTTTGCTCATTCAGCACACCCCATCTTTAAAGGTTGCTTGATGCAGGTAGCTAATTGTTTTACAAACTGTTGAAGTAAGCAAAGAAAGATGACAATGCATTCTACAGTGTAGCACTTCTCCATTTGATCATACACCACAAGGATGTGTATCTTAATGTCTCTGGATTAAAAAGCTTTTAGCAGCATAACATACAGAGATGTGGGCAGATTCTGATAAAATCCTCAGGAAATCTCAGGAATGGAAGAAGCGATTAGATTTTGTGGCAGATCTGGATCAGTCTGGATCCAGGAATGTATTTTTAAAGAAGTTTTACTTTGGATAGGAAGGAATAGATGTGCCATAACACCTTCAGATATAACTCAAACGTAACTCCCACTGCCCTGTTTGTACATTACTTGTATATTTCATGACCTTTTATGGGCATTTTTATGTTTTCCTCTGTAAATTAGGGTCACCTGGCACTTCTTTTCAAATAAATTAAGAAAATATTGGCAGTGGCCTATTTATTTGGAAGTAGAAATTAGGAACAAATAAAATGAGCTATTGGTGAGTGAAAGTCCTTCCTACCATGTTTGTAGAAAACCGCCTCTCTGTCATTGTGCCTCCAGAGTCTCATATTTTCTGTTGTATCCTGCTTTTCAGCAGTTACTGATTCAAAACTGTCAGAGGGTGATTAACTCTTTAATTTAATTATTAGTTTGTTGCATGATAAACAGCTGCACATAAACACAGTTAATATTTATTATACTCTAAAAGGTTTCCTTCCATAAAGCCTCTAGAATTCATGGAGACATTTTTAATACTTTTTTTTTAATTGTATGCTCCTTGAATCCAAAAAAAGTCTATTAATGTACAACCAAAGCAAGGACACTGATGATGGCCCACAGCTTGTTTGCTGTTTCTAATCCTTCATGTTTATGTGGAAGTTTGTGACAAAAACCTTTGCTGACAGCATGACAGTTGATTTGCAGCCCCAACCCCACCCCACCCCCCTCCAAACGTTTGACTGTCATTCCATCAAAGTACCATATCTGTCGATGTCTTTGAGTGCCTCACACTGAATGATAAATCTGTACATCCAGACTGAGATTCGGTGCCAATTATGCATCGACAGAGATGTCACCAAGAATGTAACATTTAAATTAAAATGAAGGCATTCAATTTCAAATTGCCTTGTGCAGTGACATGTCCTATTATCTCTTTTTGTTGTGTAAGACGGGACAAAAACAACAACGAAGAAAGCAAAAACTATCAGAAAGGTCAAATCAATAGCTTTGCTTTGTCTGTGCCCCCCCACTCCCCTTTTGTCTTCTTTTTTTTGGCACATCTCCATGTCAATCATGATTCCTATTTATAGGTTTGTGACAAGCAGAGCATGCTTCCAGGTCATGAAAGACCTCTAAGTTAAAGTAAACCATGTTATAATATGAACTCTGTATTAAAAGCCTCTCTAGATACAGTTGTATCAGCTCCTTTATGATGATTTTACCACAGTGCCATCATTATATCAGGCTGTACAAAGAAGTTCAGCCAACTCAGTAACACATGAAAACAAGATAAAGCATGATACTTCAGTTGTCAAGGATAGTTGTCTAATTATCACTTCTCTGTGTGCTCTCTGTGTTAAGATTATGTAATTATCATTTTGAAACACTGGAATGTCATTGCTTTTGCTTTGTGTGTGTCATTTCTGAGACACTGGTGTACCTGACACTCAGCGAGCCACTTAATAATATGCTAGAAAGGCAGCTAATTATATCACCATAATGGCTTGATGAAAGCAATAAGGCAGTCTGTGAGAATGAGCGATAGCTCTGTTAGGCTGCTCAAGTTGTATCTTTATCACAAATTATTGTTATCCCACTAAATAGGAAGTCCTTTAATTACAAATGTGTTTATTCATTAAGCCGTATGCATTTGAGGGTCTTTATGTTTGTTATTATGCATATAGCAACTTTGGCTGAATGATATAATTCCATGCAATCATAAATTCAACAAATTGAATTTCTTATCAAGGTAATTACTTTATGTTTACAAGCCCCCCAAAGCTAGGATATCCCAATTAAAGACTACACTTGTTCTATTTGTGGGATTTGTATTTGCTACACGTGTCATTACGTTTTCCCCTGAAGAGCAGAGGTTTGTCAGCAGGGAAGAACCACCACTTAGACCCCTTACTGGGCTTCCAGATTTCATCCTGCTTCTACAAATGTTCTCGGCAGACTGGTGTTGTCTTGTTACAGGATTCTGTACAGAAAAGAGGCAGGAACACAGCTGACACATTCCTCCGCAGGGCCCGGGGAGGGGGTAGATGGGGTAATCTGACGGAGGGCGAGCCTGAGCACCAGCAGCAGCATCAACATCAGCCGTAGACTGCTTTCGAAACTTTTTAATTAGCACTAATTACCTTTGCAGGAAAATGTTGAGGCTTGAAAGGATTTGTGTCAGCAAGTGGGAGATCAAAGATTGTGGTGCTGTGCATTTTAATCTGAACACTGAGGGGTAATAGGGAGCTGTTTGTGTGTTCGAGAGAGGGCTAGAGGAGGAAAATCATCCCAGGTGGTCCTTGAGTAGTCTACCTCGAATAATGCTGTCTACAACTCACACCACAGGTTCTGTCATATTATAAAATTCTCCAATAATATAAAGAAATTAACTTTAGTTTTTACTGTTGATTTGAATTATGCTTTCCCCTCCCCTTGCTTTGTTCCTTTTCCCCTTTATCTGCATGCATGCATTCCTCAGTGTCAGCGTGTGCACGTACGCGGGAGAGTTCTGTGTGCGCCGCTTCATCAGACTGACAGGCTTTTCATAGAGGTGGTTTTTAATGCATGCCTGGACATCACTGTGGCAGGGTCATCCATCAGACATCAAGACAACATCGATCATTTGCCATGAAGAGAGCGCGGGGTAGTGATTATTTGCTATTAGGTGGATGCTGAGGCATACAAATGGCTGGCAGTTGACAGTTGAACTCACTCCAACGTAATGTGGGTTGGCTCCCCCTCTCAGGGAAATGTTGACAAGCACTGAGCCTGAACACTGTAATGACAGAGTGTACAGGCAGACAAGGCACTGAGGGATTGTTCCTCACAGATTGCAGCGTTTGTTATTTAATGCATTCTCCTATTCTATTTTAAAGAGAGTACATTAGTTCGTTTGACGATACATGACTTTAAACAAAATACTTTTTATGTATGCATACTTTCATTCACCAAAAAGACATTGTGAAGCATATTTATTGCAATTCCTTTCAGCTGACTGAGCCCTTCAAGGTAATTTTGTCATTTTATATCCACATTTAAAGGCTTTAAAGTGTTTTCCCGTGCAGCATGTGTGCTTGTTTGTGCCGCAATGATGTGCTCACTGACTGAGATGCCATCAGTGAATTGATTTCAGCTCCCGTTCACTGGGAGAGGAGGATGTTTGTCATGTGGATAGGCGACTAATCTTTCAATACAAACATTCACAAGACACATGGCCGTACTGTGAGAGTCCAGGCGCTGTGAGGAGGGAAGTATTGTACAGGTTATGATGATGCATTCTGCAGTAGTGATGTATATCACAATGTACAGCTTCAGTGTTGTAAATGGGAAGCAGCTGTCATCCCTTCTTCCTGTGTAACAAAGCTCACTTGTTCAAACTTTAAAAGAGACATCAAACCAGGCTGCAAAGATCTTTCAATTTATATCTTTTTTTTCTTTTTGCTGGGAAATAAACAACTCTTTTCCACCACTCTGATAGGTCATTGTTAGAGCTTAGACTTCATCCCAGGACAAACTGGGGTCAAGCAAGGCTTATAAGGTTGAAGCTGACAGGAATGTCTGTCACGTCCTTATCCTTTGGGCAGGGTTGGTCCAGGTCATTAATCAGACAGGGATTTGAGGTGCAGTGGGAAGTATGGGTTCAAGTGACACTGACCTCAGTACAGTGGCTTTGATTTTTGTCAGCCCCTTTAACTTGTGTGTGCATGTGTGTGTGCGTATGTGTTTGAGGAATGGTGTGTGTGTGAATTGATAGGATCAGTCTCTGTCTGATTCACAGTGCTCTCAGCCCCTCTGCCAGCATTAATGACATTGAGAGAGAGAATATTAACCTCGCACACTCAGCAGGAACATCCACAGGGGTAGTCTATAACTCAGACACTGTGCGTATTATCATTCACACAGAAACTATCTTTGCATTTTTGCCTGACACTCTTAGGTGTCAACATTTTTTAAAATTGACTGAATCTGCATTTTGCACACCATTCCACCTAGAACCCAGTAATAAGCGGTGATGTTTAACTTCCTTGTGACAAAGAATTTAGGTAATTATATTTTACAGATTTTGTTTTTGCACAAATTTCCACTTGTACTCCAAAGCTTATTTTTGTTTTGCAAGTGATGTAACCCTCTGTAAAGTAAAATCTGACATACCAACGCCATTTGACAGCTTTGTAGTTAGCAATACTTTAACACAAATCGAGAGAAAGTGGAGAGCAGTATTCAAAACAGATTAAAATGAATCCACATAAAGAAAAGATTCGCTGGCGGCGTGGAATGTACTCTAATGATTTGCATTGCCATTAATAGCAATTTGCAGCTGCCTGGGAGGAGACATGTAATCCCCTTTCCATGTGTAAATTGACATGCATTCATAGAAGGCGATGTGTGTCCTGGATGTGTGATCTTTAAATGACTGCCACCTGAGGCCTGGCAATGTAGAAAGAGGAGTGCCACACTGAGAGCTGACTGTCTACATGTAAGCAAAAGGGGAAAAAAGGGGGGTGGGGATGGGGGGGAGCTGTAGGGGGGATAGAGACAGTTCATGACAGACTAATTCACCGTCGCCATCAGAGATGCATGTACCGACTCACGCAAAGGCCTTAAACTGTAGCTGGAGGGAAGAGTGCTGGAAAAGACCCGATCAGTGCCGTGTGGAGGTGGTAGGAGGGTTGGTTTTGTTGTGTCGATAAGGGGAGGGGGAGGGGGAGGGGGGGGGGGGTGTTCAGGGCATTAAACTGTATTTCAGATAATGCCATTTCTTATCAGCTAATTCTGATAGTGTTTTGATGCTTTATTTTTGGGTGTTTATTTTCTGTTTGCTTGTGTTTATTGTGGAATAAAAGAGGTGAAATTTTACAGTCTACAAATAACTTCCTTTTTTTCTGTTTGCCAAAAACTTGAAGAGCTCTCATCATAATGCATTGTTTTTATACTCACCACAGCTCTGTTGCTTTATGAAAACATCATTTACTGCTTTTTTTTTTGGCATCTTAGCATTTTAACTTTGCAGGAACTCTCATATCATTAAAAATTGACCTGCATTTATGGATGACTTAATGGTAAAAACCATGAGACCTTGTCTGTTCTTTTTAAAGCTGAAAGTTTCTCTCTATCTGTATTTGTTTCTCTCACCAACCTCTCAAGTATTCACATTTTTATTAGGTTTGGGTAACATAAATATATAGGGTTTTTAAAATATAGTTTTTAAAAGTCAGTCCACACACTGGGTTTTCAGTTCCTTGTTACTATACAACCATATTCTGGAAGGCCATCTGTAGTGTGCTTTGAATAGTCCATTATGCACATATGAAGGCCATCGAGACCTAGTATTGGTCAATTCATCAAACATTTATCTGTCGCGCTTTGAACAGGACGTCACTTTGCAGCTTAGAGTAAAATCACACTGCTCTTTTGTATTAGTGGAAGATTTGGGAGGGCATCATTTGCTGAACTAAGGGCTGCAGCTGAGGCGATGTCAAATTTTAAATCTGTTTACAGGCCTTTTTTCCCCCATACTTATTATACTGAGGGATTTTTAACTATTGCTGTATAGTGCTATAGCTGCAGCAGTGATTCCTGTCTGTCTTTATTCACATGACCGCTCTATAATGTATACCTCACACAAACTCATAAGTTCATATGAGATAATAAATATGAATTAATGAAGGCAACAGCTGCAGGGAAGGTAGATTGTGTAACTGAGGTAACAAAGTCAGGACTGCTGTTCTTCATTTTTCATGTTCTTTCTGCGTATATCCGACATGACACTAGTGCACACCACTGGCAATAGTGACTGACATTTTAGCCAATAATGGTTGAGAGTTTTCTTCCCTCTAATGTCAGCAGTGGTTTATCAATCACTATGTCTGCATCAGTATTAGTGTATTGATCTGGCAGGGCTGCTCTCTGGGTCAGAGTCTCCTCTCCAATGCCCTTGTCTGGTTTCTTACATTCTCCCCCATTTCTCCTCTATCTAAACATGAATATATCTTCCCTCTGTGCTCAGTCGACTGGATATTTCCAGATAATAATGGTTTCAACACATACATACACTGCTCATGGGAGCTCAAAAGCACGTACACTGATGCACACATTGTTGTGGGATGTATAATGGTAGGCTTACACAGGCTAAGTGGTCGTCAAAGCGTAAAGACAGCCTGTGTGAAGTATTAGCTCTGACAATGAGGCTGATCATAATTATCTTAACAAGGAGAGGATTCATCGCCTCACCTCGTTAAAGCTACCGCCTCTATGTCTCTCTCCCTTGCTTGGTGGAGGTTTCAGAAAATGCCATTTGATCACATATGAAAATCTTATTTTACTAAATTTGTACTGATTTGCTGCACTTTGATGTGAGATTTTTTAAATTATTTATACAATATTTGTAAGATCTTCTCATCTAACTTATTCTAAAAAGATAACACCTCGCTTTCCTAAATGCTATATTTGATATTTATATGACAAAGGATGTGATCTGTGGAAATTACAATGTATAATGCATGATAAAACCGACTTTACTGAAACGTGTACATTACATAATCTTTTCATTGTTATTGACAGTGCAGCAGTCTCTACAGTTAAGAAGTAGAAATTGAGTATATTATAGGCATAGCATGTTTCTGTGCTTTGCAAATTAATTAAATTTCATCGATATGTTTGATTAAGTTAATTTTTGTTTCATTAAAAGCAATAGCACTGCTTTTCAGTATTATTACTTTGTGTAAAGGGAGAGTGTTTTTACTGCAGTGCTTAAACTTTGTTAGTTGTCCAAGCTGCACATTAAAACAAGAAAGCTTATAAAAAGTAATGAAACCAGCTATGGAAGTCTGCAGAGGGAGCATAGAAAGCTGGAGAGTATTAGAAGTTCAATCCCTGCACTGTAGCTAATACTGCATGGGACTTAGTGGCTCTCCCTTGGCTGTGAATTTAACTGATTAAATCAGCCAGTGCACGCAGTGGTGGTGACATGAAAACAACAATTAATAAGGCTCCCTCCTGTGCCATGCGGCTCCCTTTAACCGAGCAGCTAATAACATAACCCACAGGACTGCAGCCCATCATACGCACACATCCACACACCCACACATGTATACACAGGTGGCAATAATTTGTTTGGAGCCTTTGTTCACCATAAATGAAATACTGTTCATCCAAAGCAGCAGAAGTTTCTGCCTAACAACTCATTAACAAAGATTATATGTAGATTAATTGTAAGTTGTTCTGAATTTTCTGTTACTTCAACACAATAATGGTAAAGAATGTATAAATTGTATTCACTGTTTGTTGTTTTTAGCCCCAAAAAACAAGGCATGCTTCACTGCTGCCGAGTTACAGTTTAAAAAATTACATTAAACAAGATATTTTTTTCACATAACCTATATCAGTAAATTTAGCAGTTCGAGAAAGAAAAGAATTCATTTATCGAAAAATAGTTTTTCTTGAACTCCTTAGAATTAATGTCCAATTAGATAAGCCTTTAGAAACATGTTCATGAATGTTTACTATGAGCAAAATTAGGCAAACAGAATAATATTCATTTCTACTTGTGCAATAGCCAGACCAAATGAAAGGTGTTCCAACTCTGCCAACACAACAACAAGGTGCTATCAGCTGTTGTTTTTGGTATCAAGTATGTGTGATTTGACAATTTTGATGTCTGCTCTGTCTGGCTTTCATGCAAATCAAGAATAAATTTGCTGAAATGCAGTTTTCCACCCAAGAAGAAGATAGCTGTAACCTTTTGCTTTGTTGATCAAAGTTGCTGGTGGGTTTTCTGATCTGTGCATCCAGGAGTTTTTTTCTTCTTTTTTTCAGGGCATTGCAGCTTAAAAACCTCATAAAAATAGAAATATCTGACAGAAATAGTGTAATTAAAAAGATTTACAGGTGTTTCATGATAAAAAATTAAGAATAAAGACTCAATGTTGTTGAATATGTTCTTAGCATATGTTGCTGCTCTTCCTATTTGAAGTAGTTAGACGCTACTTCTGTCTTCATCTTCCAAGTGGTTTAAGGCTATGATACCAGTAGCTAATTACACAATGTTGAACCAAAGTTCATTCTGTTGTAATGCAACATCGTTCACAGGAATGTTATGTCATAAATTGAATTTCATGCTTTTTTTTTTAAGTCTTCCAGGACACATTAACATGGGATGCTGACCATGTGAACACACACATAGCCTCTGTGCAGCTTCTATGGTTTGAACTTTGCCAGGTCTTAGCATAACTTCTAACACCACTCTCTGTCATTTTTATGTCTGTGTTAATGTGTGTATGTGTGAGAGAGACGGGGAGGAAAGGAGCTGAGGTGACCCCTAACCTCTTTGCAGTGTGTCATAAAATTGAACGAAAAGGCAAAATGCTCCCTTAAAAAGAAGGAAAGAAAAAAAGAAAGAAGGAAAAGAAAGGGAGGGAGTTTTTTTTTTACGTTAATCCCAACAATAACCCCTATCACAAAACAGTAGCAAAAAAGTTTGTCTTCCATTTCATCTGTGATTGCAAGCGTATTCCAGTTCCTCTAAGAAAATGATGGATGACAAGTTAAATTTGTGTCTGGGGAGTGAAGGTGAACTGTGACAGAGTGATTTGTCTTGGGAATGGAGGGTTAGGGTCAGGCGAAACTGGGCGCCTCAAGGCACAAGACATTGACAAATTCATCCTGCTCGCCGCATTTCTGAAGCCTTTTGTTTTGAATCCTGGCTACTCACAAGTGACCCCCATCCCTCATCCTGCCAGCCGCTGAAGGATGCTTCACCATGCCAGGGGAGCTCAGCACCACTAATTCTTGTCATTCACTTCCTTGACAGGCCCAGACCTATAGTCTTCGGGTCTATGAAAGAAAGCGGCTGAAATATTTATTTCTGGACAATAACAGCTGACCAGATTCAGAGCAATAACAGTTTTCCTGTTTCCTTATCATTACAGGTCGCTGGCAGGCCTCAAAATGTTCACTGAGCTGGAAGAACTGATCGTTGACAACAATCTGCTTGGAAATGACCTCCAGTTGCCTGTGTTACCAAACCTCCACACCCTGACACTTAATAAAAATCAAATATCCTTAAGAAACACTCACAGTAACTTTTTTAATTAGATTTCAAGTACAATGTAAGTATGTAGACCTGAATTTACTTGTATCAGTCTTGAAATCCAATGGTTTTTGGCTATCATTACTTCTTCTGTGCAGTTCGCTGTTGCCTCAAAGAGCCAGTTTGTGATGTGATGGCTTTGCAGGAAGTATTTTGTGTTGCCACAGAGAGTACAGGAACTTGGCTGTCACAGCTCCACACATGGCTAGTTTTTGAACCACAGGGACCTCTAGTGGAATCAAATTCACAGTCAAAATAACAGATATCTTTTATTTCCAGAGGATAATAAAGATTTGATTAAAACCTCGTGCTAAGACAGAGAAGTATTTTATGTTTCATCACATCGACTTAATGTTTCAAGATATATTGTAAATATTAATCTGCGTTTTAGAACCAGATGCATAATGGTATTTTTTTAAATGAATTTAAGGATTTAGCATTTTGTTTTGTTCTAAATACACCAAGGTGTGCTTATAGTTTTGCTCACTAATGATAACAACTCTCTGCATTATGCTTGCCAAGCATTGTAAGCAGGCAAAAAGCAACGGTCTGCACAGTCCCCCACAAATATAAGACACTCATATAAGATGCTTTGTGAGGCTGTTTATGATCAGTCATAGAAGTGTGAACTTCCTCTCTAAGCCTTAGAGCAGGTTTAGCAATGTGTCCTGTTTTCCTTTGGTTATGCAGATCCCGCTGGGTAACGACACTTACTCTCTCACACATTCACACACACTTCTAGAGTCAACATTAAAACTGGGACTCCTTGAAGTGTGCATCTGGGACTGTGTGCTGGGTTTGGTTGTGAAGTGGTCGGCACATGCTAATAGGCCAATTATGTACATCCTGTCGTGGCGCAGAGCCATTTTAAAGCTCGAGCACAGCATTAGTGCGGTTGTATTTTGACACTTTGGGGCTCAATTTTCCTAGTGAATGTATTAGTGATGAATGTGCCTGCTTAGGGGCTGTTTGTTTTTTCCACGTTTCGCAAAAGTTTTCCACAGAACAGCTCTGAGAAGCACGGACTGTTTGAACCACAGGGCATCCATCATTTTGTCACTGTTCTGCACCCGGCCACCTAGGAAATGAAAGAGAAGGAGAGAAAGAGTGAGAGCAGGAGCCAAATTGTGTCAGTGCTATATGCCAAAGCCTGCACCTTAAATTGCCCCTCTGTCTGCCCAGTCTCACAAAGGCACTGACTAGCCTCTTTGAGCTCCTCGGTAAATTTGACAGTGACGTGTTTTACTGCAGACTGGCCTAGGAAGGGCGGTGTGGGTAGTAAATGCTAATGTAATTAACAGCGCTAGGTCCTTGACATCCGCCCTTTGACACCTGACTGATATCGAGGCCCTGCTGGAACACTTGGCTGATGTGACCCCATCACTCAAGTACCTAAGCCTGCTGGGAAACGAGGCCTGCCCCAACCAGCTGGTAAACCCGGATAAGGATGAGGATGACTACCAGAGATACAGGTCAGTTATTACATGGACTGACATGCATCTATGTGAAATGTATATGAAAAACAGGGATTTGCATGGTAGGGTGTACAAAATGTTAGGATACTGTAGATGTTTTTTTCTTTTCAAACTGAACTATTTAGTGATAGATTTTTCATAAGTAATGGATTTGAAAATGTTCTTTTTTTTAACCTAGCTTTTGCATTTCGTAACCAGACTGTGAATTTAACCGCATCACTCTAAAAGCTTTGTCAACTGGTCCCTCTGTACTCTAGTTTGCAAAATGGATTTCATGTGTGACTAGTCAGCACCACAAATTAGTGTTTACTACCCTGCCGTACCAGAGCAGATGATGCATTAAACATCAAGCTAGGCCTTAAGCCATGCAATATGACCACCATTTGTCAGGGTCCTTTACATGAAATGCGATAAAAGGTGAAAAGCATACTCTCTTTTGTCTGTTTTACCCCTAAGTGCTTGTTTCTTACTCTGCTTTTTCTATTAATCATTTATCACCTATGCCTTTCCCGAATAATCTTTCTACTCTCTTTTTGCCCCCCCCCCCATAACTCCCATTGCCTTCACATTTCCTTCCCTTCTCTCCCCCCTTTTCTCCTTTTCTCCTCTTCTTGCATGCTTATCTCACTGGTGAGGAAAGCTGTTCTGTTTTGACTGACAACGTCTACGGTCCTGTAATGTAATATTCATAATGTGTCACATAGTAAAACATCAATTTGAGCGTGATGCAGATTTCGTGTCTGACAAGGTTAGGTTGTGTGCAGGTCGTGACAGCACTGGCCTTGGGCAATAAATACCCAGCCCAGTGCCTCAGGAGCTCTTGGTCTCTCAAGTGAAATACCCTGGTGCACTGCTTCGGTGCCCCAATTAGTGCGGTGACATAGAAATATAGCATTCATTCACACAGCAATGTGTAGGGCGCAGGGAGGTTAAATGTTATCTTGTTCTTTGACGACTTTGCATATACTCGGTAGCCATTTGCAGTCCTAGAAAAACACCAGAGATCAACCTGGTAAGCATTTATGTTAACAATGCTTATTGGTTGTGTAACATAAGGTGTCATTTTGAGAAGGTTTTTACACACATACACATACACACAAATTAATCTGAACCATTATTTTTCTTTCTGCATCTGCTATGCATAGAGATGAATAGATTTTTATGTGACATTCTAACCTCTCACCCTGTGGAGAGCTATCAGTTTGTACGATCTGCTGTTGTGGCAGATCAAAGAGGAGTCCGAGGGGCCTCAGCCACCAGCTGTGCTTTGTGCTCTCCGTCTCTCTTTTTTTTCTAAATGCCAATGCAGCTGTAAAATAATTACTATTACTATTATTTCTGTGAATGAAGAATTTGAAGTATACATTTTAAAACTATGACATTTAAAGTAACTTTCCATTGCAATAAATTTCAAGTATAATATGTGCATTTTAGCACTTTTAAAAACTCATGTAAATTCCTAATGTATTCTAATGTAGAAATTTAATTTAGCTAGTTTCATGGGCTGGGTCTGGTATAGAAAGATGTCAACTTTATACCTATTATAAGATTTTTTTTTTTTGTATTCTTTTAAATAAATATTCCTTGACCAGAGTTAATTTTCTCTGCTCATTAAATCAATGAGATTTACAGGTAAATACAGAAGTATGGAAACAAACAAAAAGATAAATACATAAATAAATTGTTGAATTTAGCCAATATTTCCTTCTCCCATCTGAAAGGGTATGGATTTTATATCTGGGAATTTGACTGAAAATCACAAATTTAAGCTGATGAGTGATGTGTCAATAGTTATTTTTAATAACTGTAAACATACTTTATTTGTCTTCAAAGCCATCAGGAGTTATTCAAAGGAACAACAGATAAATTCTGTCCAAATTAATTTATGGCATGGCTAAATTTAAGATATGTTGCATTTCTTTCAGTCATCTCATCCCATCACTGCACCCTGCCACTCTTACTCCCTGTGTTTCCTTTGCTTTCTTATCCTCCCTCTGTGGTTGGGGTTGAATCATTAATATCCCCAGTAGCTGACAGAGCCTTGTCATCTGTTGTGACCCTGTGATGGTAGGTTGCCTATGGTGAATAACCTCTCTGCTTGTCTCCCAAGGGCATTTTCACATTTCATCAGGGAAATGTCCTGAACAAAGTCCTTTTACAGGGTTAGAGACCCAGAATGGGAATGGGGCCCTCCTGATTTTGAGTGCTACTGTGTTCATTACAAAACTGGGTTCTTGTTAAAGGGTTAGAATAAGGTCACTTTAGCCTGTCATACTGTTTCTACACAAAAAAATAGGGATTTATGTAGATTTTTACTCATCTCTTTCTGTCAGGAAGCATCCCTCCCATTAAATGTTTGTGTCTACTTACATTAGACATCTTTTTTTTCTCCTTTAATTTGCATGGAGATATTTTCTGTTCTGTGTCAGTCTAAATCTGATCCCTGCACCCCCACCTTATTATCCTCAGGTGTTGAAAACTTGACACAGGCTTCGCCATCTCTCCTCATCGCCATCGCCATCATCAATTTGTCACAGCTCTTTGAGCACAGGTCTTGTCTGTGCCCATATCCCCGTCCTTTCTCACCCTCCACTTAGGTGCTGCATGCGTGTCCCTTTTTGGCTACCAGCTCAGCCCTGACATACTGGTTCCTCTAACCCTGCCTGCCAGTGAAAGGATCTGTTGTCATCTATGTATTCCAACCATTATCTTTTGACGTTTCTCTCCCTCCCAATGAAAGACAGAGTGTCTGAAAGCTTAAAGCGATATCAGCAATTCCACCAGAATGACAGCTCCTGCAGACAGGGTGTATCTTCTTGTGTGCTATTTATATGGCATACCTTTTCTTATCAGCTTTGAAGGTTATTAGATGCAAGAAAACATCACCCTTTAATCTACATTACCACTAAATCTTTGTAAACTAGGCTTCCTTTTCAAGTTTTCCGGATGTTTGCATTTACATATTAGAATTTTTGTCATTTTGATTAGTGTATCAGTTTGCAAACTTTCTCAGATTCTTTCTTTTTTTAAATCTCTTTAGCAAGTTCAGAGTTGACCTACAAAGAGTCATTTAAATAAGCTGACTTTCCTCCTTTTACACAGGTACTTTGTCCTATACAAACTGCCCCAGCTGAAGTTTTTGGACACCAGAAAAGTAACCAAAAAAGAACTGATGGAGGCACAAGCAAGAGGGGCATTCATGAAAGTGGTCAAACCCAAGTCGGAAACTGTAAGTCAACCCTTTTTTTTTAAACTGCTTTAGGTTGTATTCCCTCTGAAGTATTGAGTGGATTTGCCACATTGATCCCATTTCTCCCCTTTCTATTCAATTCCTTTATCCTCCCTTTCTTCCTGTGCATGCTTGACTGTCAGCTTCCCTTTATGGGGGTCCTGGTACTACACTCCTTTGAAAAGAGTCTGTCTTTTTACCAGCTTAAGGTCTACATGTGTGTTCTGTTTGTGTGTATTCTGTTTATGTGTATAAATCTATGGCCTGACCTGATTCTGTATGCATGAGCCCGGATCCAAAACGACGGGGGACTGTCCTGCCGGACTTGTGTTGCCCAATGTGACATGGCTGGCGATTGGAGTGACAGCTCATGTACACTCTGCACACGATTGCTTAATTATCTTAAGCGCATGCTTTTATTGGTCCCTCAATTATTTTAGGCTGCATGGACTAATTAGGGTTTGGGAGGATCATCAATACAATATAATCATCTCAGACACCCACCACCGTTTATATCCATATTCTACTCATTTTATAATGCAATATAGATTAAGATTTCTTTGAAGATTTTATGTATTTGTAAGGTCAATGGAAAGCTTTGTCATTTCAAGGTCTCCAGATTTCTCACAATGAGTCTAAGAGGTAAAAATCCAGAATAGCACAACTGAAGGCATCCAGTGACAAATCAGAAGCACATGAGATGATGTTGGGTTTAAGAGTGCATGGGGAGAACAAAACACTTATTGTTTCAGACAATCAGCAAAGATAGTGTACTGTTTGAGTGTCACTTTATGCTATGCTTTGTTCCTGATCCTTGATGCAAGCGGAAAAACATTGAAATAATTTAACCTCCATCTGCTGTGTTTGGTGGATGGATAAAATTTATAAAAAGAAAATAAGGACCCCTACAATGCCTTTTGGCAGGGTAAAGTCACTTTTAAGATTGTATTTACATAACTTGTCAGGGAACAAGAAATGTTTGCCTTTGTCGCCACAGCCACAGATGAAAGAAGAGATAATCACAGATTCTAGCTGACATGTGTGTGTTTTTATGTCTATTTGTTTTTGAACCTGCTGTATATGATTACTTATTCCCTATGCAAGTAAAAGGTTATAGCTTTGATAAAAATGTATCTGCCTAACCCTGCACAGTATATTGTTTGCTCGATCATATTTGTCCTGCTCATATCTGAATATATGTGGGGCTGAATCTAAACAGTGTAAAGCATGTTTCCATGGACATATCCTATGTCTGGATTCATTGCAGCAGTTCCATGGCGTTTGTGTTGACACGTCACATCTCATCGGGCTCAACTATCGCTGACTTGATGAGCCATGAGTACCTCCCGGCTCTAATTGTCCACATCATCACGGTGATTGTAAGCTGACTGTTGGTGCAGGCCACCAATTAGCAAAATGTCTGCAACAAGAAGAGGAAAGTGGCGAGAGACAAAGCATAATTAGATATTTGTGTTTGCTTTTATGTCTAGTACAGCAGAGTACTGCTTACAGTACAGTGTTTGTCATTAGCTTCATTACAAAGGATGGTAATTAGCTGTCTCGCTGTCTCTTGCGCTCTAATTTGAGTCTCAATTAGGGCAAACAGGATGGGAAAAATAATTTCAGGTTCATTTATTAAATTATTTGGAAATATCATTTTTAGATTTGCACTGTAAGTTCAGTTACTCATCCTAGTATACACAACATAAATAAACTAAAAGTATAGTTACAGCAACAACGGCACTAGTTACAAAAATCCTCTTCCCCTGCTGACATTGATGAGAAAGACCCTCCTCTATCAGCTCAGTCTTGCTGCATGATGTATGTGTTGGAACAGAGACAGCACCAAACTTTAGAGACCTCTTTTGAGTCATATCAGGGTTGAGTGTGACCACAGTTTAAACTCCTTTTTAATCATGCCATTGTGGCATGGCACTGAGTGCTGCCACATGGCTTTGATAAAGCAGTAATGGTCTTTAGCATAATCTGAACATCATAACTTTTCAGACATTTCCAGTGTTTTCCATGTTGCCAAAGTTACAACCAGACAGTCAAGGGCCAGTTTCTGCAAAAGGAAGAGTCCTACAAAAGCCTGGTTATAGGAAAAACTAAATTTAAGTAAAAGAAAAAAACAAAAATCAATTTAGATTATTACATTCTAACTATTGGACAGGTTTGCTCTTAAAAAATATATAATTTTAATATCACAAAACAACTTTGTTGACAAAATCTCTTGAACAATTTTCAGATAAGTCTGTACCCCCCTACACACACACACACACGCACACACACTCCCCCACCCTCCCTTTTTGTATATGTACTTATAATGTTTGGTTGTTGTTTTGTTGTTGTTAGTTCTATTTGTTAATTTCTATTTATTTACGTCTACATATTTATATATATTAATTTCTAATTGCATATTCAAAATAAAACTCTTGAATTGAATGTAATTTAAATGTGTCAATAACTTGTTCAAGTAGGAAACCTTTTTCTGTCTTTTTTATTTCTTTGCTGCATTTCTCAGTGTTACATAACAAGAATTTGTACAAAAACAAAAGCAAAACAACAGCATCAAGACATAAACATAAAGTTTTTTATACCTGAAGTAAACAAAATACACAGTGGTGACCATTCAAAGTGTTTTTTTTTTTTCTTTTCCCAAAATCACAATACTAAGCAAAGTTGGAGTGAAAAGCCTGGAGCTGTATTTTGGGAAATTGGGCGTGTTGGAATGCTATAATGTGATAATTCTCTTTGAGGACTTAGAGGTCATGGGATGAAATGGTGTTAAACCACATAGAGCCATTTGAGGTGCTTTTGGAAAATTCATGTGGTAATTTTTGGCTCAGTTACTCCGCCTCCCTCCAGTCTGACACGGAGTCTGCATTATGCTGTCGAACCCTTGTGTTAAACCAGCCATGTCTATCAAAACACTGTGACAGCACATTGTGTTTTCAGGTTCAATGCACTACAAAGAAATAAAAAATTTTAATAAAAAGTGCAAAGTAAAATTAACCAGAAGAGAAACATTTACTCGTTTCCATATATTTTAACAGTAATGTTTAACAGTGAATGAAGAAACTTGTTGCTCCACTTTTACTGAATAGTTTTGTAGCTACGTCAGAGGGTATAAATGTTCCTCAGATGTCACTTAAATTTTTGTCGGGATGATGTATTTGACTTGATTTTCAAGCATGAACACATTTATTTAGTTTCTGCTCGTAATGTGAAACAGGTTGCATTGCAGGGTGGCTTGAGCCAGCTTCTGGGTCCCATACACACAGGGTAATGGTTCTTCAAGGGAATTGACAGTGACAGAGCCAGGAAACTCCTCAAGTGGATCTTTTCAGTTCTCTTTTTTCTTCTTACTAACCTGTTTTACTCTGCAGCAGACAGCGGATCATTTCAAGTTTTAACTGTAGGGAGCAGTTCAAATCCAAGATGGTCGAGATCATTTTAAAGCCATGATTGTGCATTATGTAATGCATGATTGTGACTTTTTTTTTTTACGGAGCAGTTCTGAGAGAAGGCAAGGCAATTCGCTATAGTTTAGTTGTTTTTGTTTTGTTTTGGTTTTTTGTGGTTCCTCAAACGCTCTCTGCAAAGTATGTTGCCACGTTCATCTTTTTGGTAGAGAGTTATGAGTTCCCTGAAGCTCTCAAACATAACAAACAGCGTGCAGCATAGCTCATTGTGAATGTGCCTTCAGTGGGTTTTCTGAATCATTTTACTGAGCAAATGTTTCTCCAGAGAAAACTCAAAAGAATATGGCTGTCAACATGAGAGGGGAATATAGCCCAAAAAATTGCTGTGGAAGGAAGTTTATTACCACGTCTCATTCTCTGCTCAACTCTATATTTGTATCAGTTATTATCCGTACAGAACCCTGATTTATCACCTATTTCGTATGAAATATATCTCTATCTTTACAGTATATTAAACAGTGACAGCACTGCAGCTCTAAGATTAAAGTAAAACCACCTTCACTGTCTGTCTCATGTTCAGACAAATTAACTGACAGATCTGGTTGCTAAAATTTATATTCTCTTCCATTTTAAACATCAAATCAATCCTGTTAATTGCATCACTTTAGATACTGCAGTTCCTTATCTTGTAATAATGCATCCAAAATGTATAATCGTTTAGACATGTTTAAGCTTCTGTGAGAGATATAAACTGGATTATTTAGGTATTTCCAAACATTTGTGGTATATGTGTGAACAAGGTAAGGCTCTTTGTGATGTTTTCCTGTAACTGTTTCTAGTTGTTCAAGTGCAAGCAAGTCCAAAGTTTGGGTCAGCTCGGTGAGATCAGTTCTGAGCATTCTGGCAGCTTGTGCTGAGAGTTCATGCAGGGGTTATAAGCGGGAAAAACAACAGCAATTAGAGGAGTTGCTCAAGCTGCCCACATAAATCATTCAGGCCGTCCATTTCATAAACACTCTGTTAAAGTTTAAAGCACAATTAATTCTAAGTAAGAGTGCCAATATTGATTTATTGGCTATTTCAAAAGCCTGGAGACATTGGGTGCATGACCTGAGTGTCATGTCACTCTCTTAAGTAAAAATGATGGATTCTTTATTCATTTTTGGCTCATTGCATTGCATAAAAACAAACATGTTTTTGTAAGGGCTTTTATGAGACACTGAAGTGGCCCAGATGCATTAACTGATTTTCCTCTCCTTCCTCTGGCATCCAGCATAGAGAAGGAACGCCTCTGTGGTGAAGTATTTGTTGTCTCGCCGTCTCTTGTGTTTAGCTGTGGAGTTTGAGGGCTGTCAGAAAACATGCCAAGGCTGGCCAGCAATAATGAGATGTCTCCATCTCCCAGCTTGAGCTGCAGTTCTCATAAACTTTGACAATCCATGAGATCGATCGTGTAACACTTTTTTTTCCTCTAATAATATTGAGTGTTTGGTATTGGTGAGCCAATGTTTTTCAAACAAAATGTCTCTTCCAACCCTGGAGAAATAACCTAAATCTGTAGGAATTTTGCTGTAAGAACTGAACCCCATCCTTTGCAAGTCCCTCTACAAACCCTACACACATTTTGTAGCAAAGAATAATTGCTTGTGAGGCGTCTCTTCAATAACACTTATCAGGGGGTGCTTTTAGCTACATACAGTAGTACAGTGTCCCAGTGTGTCAGCTTATCAGTCCAATCAGAGCTAATCCTCTCCGTTGGTCTCTTGGTGACAGAAAGATGCTGCTAGCCTAATGAGAGACAGCTGGCTTTGTGTTTTCCAAACTCAGAAAAAGATCCATCTTTCTTTCTCACCCTCTGCCCCACCGGGTGTTTCCATGAAACTGTGATAACCTTAAATCTCTCAGAGAGATAAGTTGTTTCTTTGCCTGTCTCTTTTAGTTGATGTCGACTGCAGACATTAATCACTGTTTCAGTACTTTTATAACTGACTTTGAAAGCAGATTTGCTCTAAATTGCATTCAGATTTTAATCAGATAATTCAAGTTAATGTGTTGTTGTAAATGGCATGCAGATGTTTATAAGCTATGTAGAAAATAAATAAAGTTAAGGAGTTTACTTCATCAAAGATAAATGGGTATAATTCGTGCAGGGACCAAAAAAGTTTCCGCTTTGAAGCTGTGAATCCTGTGTTCTGTTTTCTCTTCTCTTCTTTCTGATAACCTCAAAGTTGGTGCACTGGTGTTTTTGCTCCCCCGTGTGTTAGATCTATTGAGGTTTAATCCATTACACCATTTATGGCTGATGATGGAGCCTTCTTTCAGCAGCGGCGACTTTAATGCAACACAGAACGGAGCCAGAGCTGAAAGTTTGTGCTTACACAGGCTGCTTTTGTGGTTTTTAAAGCTTGTCAGACATGTCAAGCACAGGGTAGAAAAAGTATATTGTTTCCAGCCACTTGGATTCCTTTCCCCCTGACATCTGCCACTCTGCCGAGATGATAAATTCTTGCCTCATTAAGCGTGGGTGTGGGATTACAGACTGACAACACATTAATCACCAGGCTGGGTGGCAGCAACCCCGCACCAGCTACAGGCATTGTTAACCAAACTTTTCTAATGTGTCACTCTCCTCTCTGACAGCCCATAATCAATCATCCTGATTGGCAGGGCTGATAGATTACACTATTTATACTTTGTGTAATGAAAGCTAGCGTTTCCACCTACTGTCATTGTTGAGACGATGATAGGCCACGTCGTCCAGCTGAATGGCAACACGTACAGAAAAAGACAGAGAGAAAAGAAAGGGTGGGCAGACCATGATGCTTCATTGTGAACTTTAAAACAGACAATGTAGAGCTCCATGGTGAATGGGTGTTGTGTGTGGAGGGGGTATATTGTGTGAGTGTGTATTGTTCACCCTACACAGCATTGCTCATAGGCTGTCCTCACACCATCACTGAGCTATTGTCATGTTTGTCACTATCAGTGGCAGAGCATGCTCTCACAGGTAAAACTGTACTTTGTCTGTGTGGGATTCAGTTTCCTTGTGACCCTGTTGGGGAGGTGAGTTTTTGTCGCCAAAGCCTCTTTTCTGACAGAAAGTGAATGATTTACACATGTATAACAACAAAATGGCAGGACACTGAACTCTCTATATGTGTGTACTTGGTAACGCGAACGGGTCAGCAGGACAATGGATTTCCCTGTTTACTGATGGGGAGCTTCAGAACGATCTTGCATTGCTTAAACCCTGCAGCAAAAATCCCTTTTTTTTTTTTTTTGCATGGGAGCAGGATGAAATGTCACACTACTGCTTGCCTTCAAACATAATAAGGTTATGTTTCTTTTTGTTCATTTTCAGCCGTATGTCTTTGTCTGGCATTAGAGATGTCCTCAGCAGACTGAGAGAGGAAATTGAATATGAGCTCAATAGTTGAGAGGGTGCCAAACATTTGGAGAAAAGAAGGGAGGAAAAAACAGTCCATCATATCTTTGACAGCCAGTAAATCTAAGACTTTTTCATGAGATGACTGCTGTTAACTAGACCATATTATGGACAGCCAGGTAATTTACCCTCAGAGATGCGATTGCAAATAACTAGCAGGAGGCCGCATCCCTGACCTGACATTGCTTTGTGTATAATGCAAAAATCTAGTGACATGCTCAATGGGTTCTGTCAGCTGCAGGATTGAATTCTCTACCTACTGCGTCTCAGTTTGGAGCACGCTGGTCAATTATTTCTGAGGCTGTCAGTGCATAGGGAGACACTGTTATTTAGTATGTGTTAACTTGGCATCATTAAGACACTCAGCTGACAGAGAGTAGCACACCTGAATGTTATTTATTTTGACTTCCAGACAGGGGTAACCTTCAAACACGTTGACCTCCTCCTATTTTGCGTTTTGTCAAATCCAACTCGGTCCATTAGAAACAGGAGCTGTCGAGACAGTAAGGAATCAAATGACCAAGTGTCGTCTAATCTTACACAATAACGTGCAAGAGGAGCTTTCGATGTTTGGACGCATTGCTCTGATCGCACGGTGGTACTTGAGTGTCTTTCCAAAACCTCCTGTCCACACAGACCATTCAAAGCCCACGGTGAGGTGTCACATTATCATAGGTTTGGGTTTTTGCTGGCAAGAAGGAGCATCGTTTATTTGGAAATGAGTGTGGTGGTTTTGGTCTTCTTAAAACGTCTTTGCAAAAAGACACTGGTTTGTTGAAACAACCAAATTCAGATTTTTTTTTCATAACCTAACAGCTATTAGTCATTTGAAAGTTTAAAATAAAAGGGACGATCTTAATTCATAATAATTTTACTTGGATCGTAATGTTATTTGTTATTTTGGAATGTAAAAATGGTACTAGTTGGCATGCCCCATCCTCCAAAAGCTCCGGCACCAACAACCCACACATAGAGGTGAATGAGAAACCTGATAGAGTTTAGCTTCAGCTTTTCCTCCGTGCCACAGGATGACATGATTAGGAGGTGACAGCCTCTGTAACAACATCTCTGCATTTATCTTTTTCTGCTCTCTCTCTATCTTTCACTCTCAGTGTCTCTCCTTGTCTGTCTCTTTCCTCTCAACAAGTCAGACTACTCTATAATTAATGTCCCTCAGGGCTATCTGCAGGTCAGGCAAGGGGGGTGCTGTTGAGACAGGTAGTCTTGACACCTCCAGCTTTGTAGCTTATGCATGCTGGTGGGTAGACAGCTCAGGTGGGGCAGAAGAGGCCAATGATGAGGGCTTGAACATGTTTAGGTTGGAGGCTAAGTTAGGATGAGGACTATAGGCTAAATGAAACCAGGCCTTGATGTGCAGCCTTTCCACCTGAGAGTCAAATAGGGCAGTTTTTTATCCGATTAAGCAGTCAAATCTGGCGCATAAAATGCTTAACTTGTAAGGAATCTCACACACTACTGACAGAGACAGAGCAGAAATTCTGTAATATCAGCGGCAATAATTTATGACAGACATAAACAAATTGACTTATTAGGAGATGCAACATAAAAAGTAGATATTTGCTTTGAAAATAATGTTATGATTTTTTGAGTATTTTGTTTGTGTGTAAAATAAAGTTTATAATTTTATAAACCTAACAAATAAGTAGGAGGCCTGAAGAAGCTTGAAATGTGCCACATTTTCACAAATTCTTCACATTTCTCCCCATTATACTAATACAGTAACCCCATTTTCTCTATCAGTTTCTCTCTGAATATTTACTTATCCCCTTTGGTGGCGTGTTGTTTTTTGTTTCCTGAATGGGAGCACTACCATGCAACAGTGGGATCAACAGGGTGAAATGAGAGGTAAATTGATAGGTTGAGGCAAAAAATGATAGAGGAGAATTGCCCAATCAGCAGTGAAATATGTGAGAACGTTGGGCACCTGGAGGTCACTGCAATTCTTTATAGGTCAAGTGATTCTTAAAAAGAGTCTTAGTTTTAATTTTTTATAATCATTGGCAGGAGTTGGGTGTGAAGAACTGGCATCGGTACATGGTACCAGTGGACAATGAACTGGGGTAAAACTTTTATTTTGCCTAAGTACTGCCCTCACAAGAACACAAAAGGCCCTTTTCCACTAGTACCTACTCTACCCGGCCTTACACGGCTATTCCCAGAAACGGAGCGTTTCCATAAGGATTTGTCTAAATGTTACATTTTCCATACCTACTTTGTTGTGGTTCCAATCGTATCGGTTCGTGCAGGTAGCTTGACAGTCCAGTAGAGTTGTGTTGCGTAGGTAATAATGGAGAAACGCCTAAATTATCAACTTTTTTTGATGGTGTTGTGATAGCTGTGATAGCTTAGCAAAGGTGCAAACTTCCATTTTCTGAAACCTGTGATTAAAGTACAATATCTGAAAGTTTTATTTGGCAAAAAAATGTAAGTTTAAGTGCATCCTTTTTAGTGTTTATCAAAAGCATTATAACCTCTGACAGCTTCATTTGCTTTCTATTTGCAGCTGGCGTTTGGCTGGAAGCTGACACATTTATAATGCCTCTTCCCAGAATAGGTCTGACTCGTACTGTGCCGTACTTAAGAAAGTGAATCAGAGCCAATGAACTGTAAAGGTCTGTAATAAGATATCCTGCGAGATGCAGTGCAAGACATGATTAGTAACACATATTTTATTTCAAGGATAACTTCTCCAGACAGTGTGGAACAAAGGTTTGTCATTTCATCAGGTCTGATTAAGTGAATACAAGAAACGCTGTACTGTGGGTGGTGGCACAGACAGCCATTCTGACAGACGATAGATCTCTTTTCTTCTTCATTACTGTTCTTGGCTGTTCTTTTTTTACCTTGGAGTGATAAAAAGCCTGCGGAAGTGCTAGCAATGTCAAACTGACAGCATTGACCTTGTAGCATCACCCCATTTTGTCCTGTTCTTTAAGATCTCACTTTTATCTTGTTAAGACCTACATCTGTAACCCACAGGCTGGACATTTAATATATTATGATAATATGAACTCTCTGGGATCACATGATATGCTGCTTCTAAGCAGCAGGCAGATGGGTAGTGAAATGGGCATCGCATCTCGGCTTTTTTGCTTGCCAACTGCAAGTGTCTATCACCAAACGTGTTCGGGAGTAATCCGAGCAGCGGGTCTAGCCGCGGCAGCGCCAACTTTCATCACACCTGGGCTAAAAGCATGATGAGAAGCAGCCTGTCCATACTATCTCTTCCCCCATGAGGAAATATTGAGACAGCAGAGGATCAGATGGACTCGCATCCTGTCAGACTCATCAGATTTCAGGACGATAGAGTGCTTTTGTCAGCCGTTTTCCGGACATCTTCTTTTCTCTTCAGAGGGGTTTTCAAAGTGTCTCAGGACCTGACCACGTCTGGAAACAATAGCACCATTGATACTTTGATAACTAATTCTAATAGAGCATGTTATATAAATCATGAGACGTCAGTCCGATGAAAATGCCATGAAAGTCTTAACCTGCAATACAAACCAAACCAGCAGGACAAAAGAAGGCGAATTCAACTGTGATGATCCTTTCGTGACGTCTCAGCTCATCCTTTTCTCTCTTGCAGCTTGTCTCATTGTGCCCTCTGTCATAGATGTCAGCCTTTTCTGACACCTGTCTGCCCTTCCGTCTTGTCTTACTGTCCTATCTCCTTCTCTGCAGGGTGGAACCGTTTGTTTTTGGAAGTTTGTTTTCGGGGATGGAATACGCTACTGCTCCAGGCCGCTTCTAGTCTTTCAGCACATCACAAAAAACATGACAGGCCTCCCTCTCTTTGGTGCTGAGATGAGCTGTTTCTCCTGTCCCCACAGGGAGTCAGAATTTTCTGCTTCCCTCTTTCTTTCTTGAACTTCTTTTCGAGACAGCAGATCGATATTGCTAGTGCGAGCAAAACCTACCTGCTCTGGGCCGTCTGCACAAACATTGTGTAATTTTGCAGTGATGTTGTTTCAAAGATGTACAACAGTTCAGACCAAATAAAACCCAGTCCAGAATGTTTTTTTACCCGCTCATAAACTGCTCTTGAATGAAATTTAGTAATTAATAGGATGTTTTATAAATACTCGTGTAGCTTTAAGATCATAAAATATGCAGTGAGTATGATCAGAAGTATAAAATCCAATATTGTCATTTACTTGTTATTAATGGTCAAGGTGAAGAGATTTTGTTTGGACACTAAAGCTTGAACTTTCAGAAATGAAATCAGTTTTAACTCTGATAAACTCGAGTGATAAAAAACAATTTCCTGAAAAGGAGAATTATGTGAAATCCGACACTAACATCTTGTAGCTTGTAATTATGTTGTTTTGCTGACACACTATAATTATGTTGCTTACTTTATCAGTGATGTGTTAAACACGCCACAGTTGCCATTTAATGTCTGTGATTGAAATGGAATTTCAGAATAAAGCAATATAAATGTGTTTATGTGTAACCCTGTCATTGCTACAACCACAATCAGGTCATACCATGCACGTTTGTAGTCAGAGGAAGCTAAAGTTAATGGAAAATTGTCGATACTAATAACCCCTCTGAGTGGTTTACCACTGGTCTTTGGAGACCTCCAGTGCTCCACCCTGCAGACCAAACCCAAGTTTCGCTCCTCTTTTTATGGTTTATTACTGATTTGTGATCTCTCCATCTGCCTGGCATTTAGGATTCTCTTTGCAGTGTATCTGCCCATCAGATATCCTCAAGGTACAACGGTGAAACCTTAAGTTTGCGTATACCCAGGCCAGTGTGTGCTGGTTGAATATTTATCTCTCCTTTTTTTTTCCTTTTTTTTCATTTACAGCACGGTGGTAAGACTGAATCAGCTGTTCACACAGCCTCTCATCTTGTATACACAGACAAGATACTCAGGCATGTAGGCTACAAAACCTCTGTTGCATAGAAGCAAATGCAGATTTTTGCACACAGAAAGACTCGCACAACTAAAGAGGGGGCTGTGCCTCCGGGGCCCACGTCAGTTACCTGCTGACACATAGGCTAGTGATTGATGAGACGCCAGGGGCGCTGGAGTAGACTTTGTCAGCTGCTCATAATTTATACATCTTATCTCCACCAGAAGAAAAGACAGAGTGCCGCGTTGTGTATACGGAGATGAAAACGCTGGGCTTGTTTAGGCAGCGGTGACAGGGTAGCTGCTAGCTGCTAGCTGTGGCGCAGAGTGAAAACTCAGATTGCTATCTGTTAGCTTTCTCACCAGGTCCCTCTGTGGCTAGCATTCGCTTTTTACCTGTGATGTATCTACTGTCTGTCAGTCATTGTCTCTCACTTTCATTCCCTCTCTCTCTCTCATGTTTCCCTCCCTCTTTGTGTCATCTTTTCCCCCCTAATGCCTCACTCTCTTGTGTCTCTATTTCTCCTCTGTGTCTTTTTTGTCTCTCTCCTCTGTCCATCTTCTGTCACATTCTGAGGCCAGACAGGTCCAATCCTCTGTTGAAAGCTGCTGGCTCTTCCTCAGTCCACTCACAGGCCGAAGGTCACTTCAGAAGCACGGCTTGAGTTACAGAATAATTAGCTTTGTCAGTCTAATGTTGAAATAAGTGTTTAGATAGTGAGTCATAAGTTTTATTTTAGTTGAATGGTAACATCTGATGCATGTAGGTTCAGAAACACCATTTTTGCTATTTTAGATTTTTACTAAAACATAATAAACTTCCAGTTATTTAAATAATTTAGGCACCAAATCAACTTCTTTTCCTGATAAATTTAGATCATAGTAGTGATCTCAATTTGTCCAATTACACTTCATCCTCTGCAAGCTTTTACCATATCTTCCATCTACTACTTCTTAGCTTTTTATTATTTCTTTAGCACATCGAGTCCAGTCAGGCTTAGACTTTATCTATCTGTTTATATGTTGTAACCAAAAACAAATTCATAATACTCACCTGTCACATCAATAAATACTGACCCTGTACTAGTGTAGGTTGTGGATAATCATGTCCAATTGCCTCCAGATTTCACAGATTGTTTTATGCTTGTGATCATGATCGATTGAATTATTCTTTAAATTCTTCTTTATATTTTCCTATACTCTGGGGAAGGTTGATCCTAATACCATCTGCCAATAAATAAAAGGAAGGGCTGTTTCTTTGGGATTTTTGTTGTTACTGCTTTCTTTTTGTTGTTGCTGTTCCAGTTTCGCTTTATTACAACCCTGTTGTGGATGTATTTGCTTCCTAAAAGGAGTTATTCTTATACCCGGATGTTATGCTTCATTATAAAAACATGTTATCGTGTTGTCTTCCATGGAAATCCAGCCCATTATAGGTCGCTCACTAAACTAGTATTTCCAGTTTTTCTCTGAATGGACAGTCTTGACTTGATTGCAGTAAATTTTTTCGTTCTGTGGTGGATTTTTTATTTTTATTATATTTTTATCATAAGATTATCTTTAATTTTACTGAGCATTGCTTACAACAACAGTATCTAAATAACCATACAAAGTTTGATTTTAACTCCAGATCCTTTATGTGTTTCATGAAAGAAAAAGGGAGCCACACACATATGTGCATGAAATGGATGTGAGTCGGTTTGCACAGCTAATTTGAGCACCTGACAAACAGGCTTATATTTTGCAAAGGAATAGATTGTTCCTAAACTCATTCTCTAGTTGAATGAGAGTATTATAAAAAGAAAATAAAACGAAAACACGTTGTTAATCCCAGAAGGAAATTGCAATGTTGTAATAGCTTTTTTTAAGAGAACAAAAATGATAATAAATTAAATGTGTCAGCTGGATTTCTTAATTGTATCCTGTATATATTTAATTAAAAAAGGAAAGCACTTTGATCAGAACTATAATGATGCATTATTTTAATACTAATATAGTACTTTTACGTTTGATCCACACCTCTCCGTTAGATCCTCTGTACCTGATAAAATCCTTTTCCTTTGCTACTTTTAGTCATGTATAACCTGGCAGTTTTTACTTCAGTGCAGTTTATATTTAATATTTTCTTTGTCTGCTCTGCAGTAGTGCTTAATGGATGATTAAAGCTATTTTTTGAAGAACAGAAGTAAAGCCTGATGTCTTTCCATTAAAAGAAAGGCAAATGCAGTGTCTGTTGATTTTCTTCTCTTTTATTAATTTTTTAATTCATTCTTGTTCAGGCTGAAAAACAAAGAGTTTTGTCACAGATTCAGCATGAAGCTCATCACTGGTAAACAAATCTGACTTCTGTTGCCCTGTACACTCAGTGTTTGATATTGCTTCACTGAATGTGAAAAGAAAGTTTAGCAACCCAGAGAACTTTCCCTGACTATCCAATTGTTTGTTAAAATACTTTGTTCCCTCAAATTGTTTTTAGATGTTTTTAAGAGTGTCAGTTGACTACTGCACCAGCAAAACAACTTTGATTCCATAACCCCTTCCCACTATTGATCTTGCCTTGTAGATAAAAGGCTGCTCCCCTGAAATCATGCATTTTTTATTGTGGTATCAATGGCAGCCTTTGCATTTGGCATCCTACTTAGCTTAAAGCTATACTCACAAATGCTGTCTGTTTTGCTTTATTGATTCAGAGGGTATGCAACTTGTATATTTGAGATAGTAGTCCCTTGATATCATTTCACATCATCTTTGAACAGCCACAAAGAATCAAACAAATTAGAATAATTAATGCTTTTCTGGTGTAGATTACTATTGTACTTTGAATTAATTATTAAAAATGAAACATTCATGCATAATTACGGATATGTGTGGGTGTGTGTGGAGTAATTTAAGCTCATGTGGTTTTTCATAATGCTAAAGCATCTTTGTCTTTTTGGAAGATTAATTGAAATAGTGTTTTCCAATAATATGCACACACACACATGTAAACACAATGCTATACCTTTATATAGGAGTGTGTATACAGAAATACTATAATACAGTATTTCTGTAAAATGGTGATGTCACATAAGTTGCATGCTGCATGCAAACATGTGGGTTGGGGAGAAAAATAAAAAGTCCCATAGTACCGACCAATACCAAATAGTTGCTCGCATTGTGGTGCTTGTCAAATGTTAAACAACACTTTCAACCAAGGACAAAAAAATGAGAGAGTGTTCTTCTCTAATAGAATCTAAAAAAGATGAAAAATATAGTGCAGAAGCAGGAAGGACTAGTTACAGAGGTGACCATCAGCATCTGAGTGGCATGGCTTGGCAGCCTCTAGCCTGCCATGGTGTAATTGGAGAGAAAACATATATGGGAGCAAATAACCCCCTGTCAGGGGCATTAAAAGGAGATGTTGTGACGACTGAGAGCCCTGCCAGTTGAGCAGAGCCAAATTGTGGGCAAGAATAAGGCAGATCAAATGGAAAAACCTGCTTGAAGCAACAGTACATCCAAATATTCACAATAATTGTTACCTAGTTTATAAATAGAGCCTCCATGTTTTTTTGCGAAACTTTCTCTAAAGAAGAAAAAAAATGTGGAGATATTTTATTACTTTTTTCACTATTGCTTGTTGATTGCACATGCCTACTTTAATGGGTGTGATTTTGAACATGGTAAAAGGTAACATTAACGACAAAGATGCTCAGCACATATTATGTAGAGAGGCATGAAAGTAATGGAAAGAGCAGGAATATTTGATTCACTGGCAAAACTCAGAGTTGCAATACAAAATAGAAACAAGCAGAAACAACAAATAAAAGTTTTACTATTCAAATAGTGACATCAATGTGCTTTTAAATGATTTTAAGGCTGTTATTGTGGTTTCTTTAGTGAGCTAGAGAGTATCTGTATCAAATTCTAACTCAAATGGTATACACATTATTGTGCAGTGGAAAATAAGTGGCTATGTGGATTTGAAGATTACACTGTTTTTGCTAACTTTATTAGGCAAACAGATATCTCCTTTAAACCAGTTCCTTTTTAACATGACTCATAAGACAAATGTCTAACTTTGCAAGTAATTGAATTCTTCCAGCCTTCCTGTTGCGCTTTTTTTCCAATTTCCCCCTCCATCTCTGTATTTCACAATCATCACAAAAGAATTTGCCCGTCCCTTCTGAACTTCCCCCGCGTTTGGAACCAACCTCGCCATTCAGCTGAGCGTGTCAAAATGTTAACGAGGATTCCTCTAAACGGGCTTAGAGGTTAAATAAAGTCTTCATAAACTGTCGCTTGAAATTTGGTCATTTATATGCCGTGTTTCCACTTTGCAGCCTCACTTCTTTAGTTCTTGTTTCCATCTGAGGACAGGGCTTGTCTTGTTGGGTTTTAATTTTTTATTGTGTGCAGGCAGCTGTGCAGGCAGCTTTTGTCTGTGTGTGAGATTACTGCTCCAGCTCAGTGGCCCCTCTCATTAATCATTCGGTCAGTCTATTTATAATGTGGCAGCCAAGGCGCCACCTTGGTTGCCATTGGCTTTTGTCACCATGGCACTCTGTTTTGTGGCAGGAGGGAACCTAATTATTAACTGTTAAGATGGCAGCCAGCACTAAGGACAGTAAAGGAGCATGTCAACTCTGCTGGCTCATAGTCAGACTGAAGGGAGAGCCCACTGAGCAGCTACAGATCAATGGTACTCCATATGTTTTAATCTAATTTCTATGGTGTATTTTGATGCTTTATCAGTCTCCACCTCTGTCCCTTTTTGAAAATAGATGTGCGTAAACAACATTGAAAATGCTAAGTTTAAAGAATGTGCAGCTACTATTTGACAAGCAGTTTTCCCAAACAGCATTGGATGTTTGCAGGAAGCACAATTGTTTAATCATTCGAATCGTTCTGGTTTCTGGTTACATTCATGCATGATGCTGTTGTCAAACTATCCTAGATAATTAAGTCACTCCCTGATTTGTTACACAAATCCATATCTTGAAAGTTGGTGAAAGAATAAGATGAACTTGAAGTGTCAGACAGATATGATGTGCATCTTTTCCTGGTTGGGGAAAAGAAAGAATTAGTGAAAGCCTCCTGGAGAATGACAGTCTTTGTTATTTGTCTTTTGACTCTTTAGCAGACAGCTATCAGGAAGAAAGAAAAGTCACTGTGCACCACCGAGAAAAAAAAAAATCTGTGAGTCAGACTTTCCCCTCCTCCTGCCTTCTTTCCCCAAAGCTTGAGATCCCCCTTCCAAAAATGAAAAGGATCAAGTTGCTGTCACTGTCACAGCACAAACATAAACTTTTCTGGCACCTAATAAATAGGCAGTGTGGCATTGTTCTCAAAGCCAGACAGGTGTGTCTGCCTCGGTGATGATGGATTCCATTATTCTCTATGGAAAGCCTGTTGGCTTTCTTGTCATATGTTGTCACACATTTCTCTCCTGAGAGAGAAAGGTTTGAAAGATGGCCAGAAGTAATTACACAGACGCTTCCCTGATGCCATTGCCATGTGTTTTCTCCTACTCATCACCACTAAAGGTAGAGAAAAAAAATCTGTTACCCTTAGCCATATTTCACAGCGAAGATGGTGAGTGCAGACATGTTGGTGCTCTGCCGCTTCTCTTGCTGTGATGATTGCTAGCTCATTAACCCATCAGGTTTATTTTTCCAAGCTATGGGAAAGGGCTCAGGGCAGTTTTACTCATCACTAAGGTGGAGCAGCACAGTCTGATCCAGGCATGTAGCGATGACATTATTTGCACCTGAATGGCAGGTACATCAACATCTCCTTGTAAACGTATCAAAGGAGAGACAGTGGCGTCTTTGTTCTCCGTACAGCCCACTTGGGTTGCTGACAGCTTGCTGATTGATATTATCATTCTTAATGTCTGTAAATAGTGCCATGCCACATAAAGAATCAGTTTTCTCCTGGTGCTGGAGAGCTCATTTATCTTTCTGCGGCTCACCCTGGCATATGCCAAAATTGGAGCCGGAAGTAGTCTTCCATTTCACTCAGAAAAGGATGTGCGGTTTCTCTCCCCACCATCTCCTAATCTTTCCTCTCTGTCTCACTTTCTTTCCATGTCTCCTCAGTTATTTTGATTCTGAGTGACTGAGACTTAACTGGGAGGGAAGATAGGGCTTAAGTCAGTTGTAATGTGTTAGGACAACACTTGATTTGATTCTGTCAGAGTGAGATCTCTTTGTGTTTCTCCTGTTATGCACACCCTTATCTCGGAACACTAGCTTAGCATTGGGCTAACAATAGGCTATCGTTGCCTAATTTGCTCTTGTCCTGCATATATGTTCCACCTCTGCGGAGAATTTAAGTTCCTAAAGAACAACCCTGGTGAAAAGTGGCAGACAAGAAGCTAGTCTCAAACTGTACAATGGCCACCAAAAGGTCTTAGCAACATCATACTGAAAAGGTTATGTTCTGACAGAGAACAAGCCTAACATGGTGGGTACACAACCTCCACAGAACGACAACAAATGCTGGCATTTGGGGGAGGGAGGGGGAAGGGTTGGCGGGGGGGGTGGGGGTATGGAAGAAAAAGCAATAATTTTTCATTTTAAATTTTGACAAGAGACAGAAAGGAACGGGTTAAAACAAGCCACACTTGACAAGACTAGTTCATCAGGGTCACGTTGTTCAGAAAATGAAATGCATACACAAACACATCTTAGTGCTTCACTATAAGAGCGCAATCAAAGCATGTTTTCCTTACCACCCCTCCCCTCTCCAGTCCTGTTACCCCCCACCCCTCCCAACTCTTTGCTATTATGTTGACAGATAGCATTGATATTCTGTGAGCTGGTGATAGATGCGTCATATCTTTAGGGAGAAACGGGTTTGTCCTCAGCAGGTGAATATGCGGCTCCCTCATCCTCCTAGCAGACAGACACACATGACACTTTTCGACACTCTCTCCCTGATAGCACTTTGGCATGCAAGCAGAATCAAAGGGGGCATCTTTCACATGCAATTAGACTGGAAAATAAAGATGATGAAGTGCAGTGTACAAAGGGAAGCTTGGGATCAAAAAGCTGTAATGAAAGGTGATTAGAAGTAGAAGCCCCAACCAATGAGCTGCAGAGAGCTGTAGAAATAAACCCATCCTGGAAGGGGTTTTGTTTAGGACAGTATTAAGTATAATCAAAGCTGGTAATGACAGAAAACCACTGGCAAAGCAAGACTATGCTCGATCAATGGTAGTGTGTATTTGTGTGGATGTGCTTTTTTTAACAGCACTAAAAAAGAAAAGATTTGGGGTTTTAAAAAAAAAAGGTTGTTTGGCTTACTTTTAAATAATTATATTGAACAAATACAGTAAATAGGAAACCCCCCCTCCACCCACCCCCCTCTTCCCCATCTTATATTAAAAGAGCACAATCAGATTCTAAGGTTTCCAGAAGTTTGTGTTATTTTTTCACTATGTTTGGCTTTAAATATTAAAAACAAGTTTATTATATATATTTAAACATTGCTATGTTCCTGCATTGTTCTTCATGTCATGTCACATTGTAAATAACTATTCTTTTCAGTTGATAAATCAGGAACAGTCAGTGGATTGCAGTGTCTCAAGCTACACTGTTTTGGAAAAAGATTGATAAAAAGGAACCCCAAAGGAGAGAATCCCCAAAAAAATTAGGAAGGCTTGGATCAGATGCCATGGCATCCTCCCCGTTACAAAATGAAAAAGCGCAAGATAAAATGTGCCGACCGTCCTAAGCTCCAGCTTGACAGCAGCTAGGTAGAGGGTGTGTGCTGACTGTCAGAGAAATGTTTTTAGACCTTTTAAAAATGTAATCACCTTCAAAACTATGACATAACAATACCCAGAGGTACATTCTGATTTTTTTTTTTAATTGATTAACCTTTATTTTTACATGTAGTCCCAGTGACACAGTCTTATTTTCAAGAGACCAAATTTGGCAGAAAAAACAAAAAACAAAAATCGTAATAACAGTTACAAACAGGCAAAGTTGTGGTTTTGCCACAAAGGCAAAACCACAACTAGAGCTTAAAAAACACAACGGCAAATGAATAAACACAACTGCAATATTGAATGTACCTGTGGGCAAGATTAGAAATGACTGACAGGATGACAGCGCTGTCATCTAATCAGCAATTTCTCATGTTGTCCACAGGTACTTCCATTTTGCGGCAGGTTAATATAGCATTTTTCTGTGTTTTGTCCATTTTAATTTGCCATTGTGTTTTTTAGTTTGTCCTGTTCATTTGAATGATAATTTTCAAATGTTTTCTAATGAGTTTGCTTTGTCGTTTTTTTTTTTGTTTGTTTGTTTTGTTTTTGTTTTTGTTTTTTTTGTTCGTTTTTTTTCAATTAGTTTTTTTTTCTTTCAGTTTGGGACCATCACAAAATTTTGATTAAAAGACAGATATGAGACATTCCTAAAAAGTTGTTTGAAAGCTCAGATTGTATAACTTTGCAGTTTTTACAATAAAATTTACCAAAAACCGGGAAACTAAAATGATTTTAAAGTATATATAAAGTTGTCTTACCTTTGTCTCAAGGATATTTTTCCTATTTTATTTAACCTGCATGTGTGTATGCTTGTTCGTATCTGTGTGTTAGCCCTGCGATGGACTGGCGACCTGTCCAGGGTGTACCCTGCCTCTCGCCCGTTGACAGCTGGGATAGGCTCCAGCCCCTCGCGACCCCGTTTGGGACAAAGTGGTAGAAAATGGATGGATGGATTTAACCTTGCAACAAAAATTTCCGAAGGTTTTGCATAAAACTGCATGTGGCAGTAAAATCTTATTGAAACATCTTTGTCCCACTGTGAGAAAGTGTAGTAATGCCCCAACATCTGCTTTTAGTACATTTGTTTGGCAGCTTTCATGCTCATCATCTTAACTGATTGGCACTTTCTGCTGGTCGAGCCATGATTTGTTCAAAAACCTCAAGCCAGACTGCCAACTAACTATGTGAGTCAGTGATGGACACTTTTTCACCTCTCTGGCTAAACTGAAGAAAAGAAGACGCATTCCTTTGTCTTCCATTGCCAGTCTAGAGTGGCTGTCAGGGCTAGGGCTGATCCAGGCCCTGCTAATGGTGTTGTCTGTCTCAGTCAAGTACTTGAGACTTCCAGTCAAGAGACAAAAAGCTACAACATTTGCCTGGAATTAAGCAGGTAGCAGGTAATAGAGGGAAACTGGGCTGGTTTGGATGACTTCACTGTGACATTACAAATACAGTTTCAGTCCTGAGAGGCTGTGATTTAAGGTGATGTTGTGTGCTCTTTAAAGATTTATTGTAGGGTAAATTATTTTGCAGGGCAGATGATTCATAGAAAGGATGGTAGTGTAGAAACATTCATCATTTGCTTTACTTTTCTTGAATTAGATATCAATTGTTTAGCAAATGCACTGAAATACAAAAATAATATTGATTGCTGAGTAGGATTGCAACATATCTCACAAACAACAATAACTTGGTACTTTACTAAAACACAAACATTTTGATACTGCCATGTAACATTTGTATCAAGTGTTTTAAAACAGGATTATTCCCCAACATAACAGCAAGTTGTACTTCAGGCCTCTTCGACTGGCAGCAAACACTACAGGCAGGCTGTCTGGGAATGAGAAGCTTAGCAAAAAGGAAGCTGCGGGGGAGCGATGGCCTGACTACAGCATCTAAGACCTGCGCTGTAGCTATTACAGGATGTCAGAAAACATACTTAATTGAAAATGATTAGGACTCTTGCGAAAGCAGATCAAGTCAGAATTTAGGGAGAAAGCGCAATTGTCCGGTATAATCCTCTCTGCCGCTGTTCTTTTATCTGGATGAAGAGATCAAAAAGAGGGGATTTGTAAAGGCCAGACCTCCCTGTACCATAGCCACTGAGCTCAGCTCCTCTCTGCAGTTTTATCCTTTTCAAATTCACTTCCTCTCTCTTGCACAACCATTGGTCAGTTTCTTTTTGCCTTTTATGCACTGATCTTCTTCAGTTGTTTCCAGGTATGTGGAGGTCAGCTAACAATCCTTTTGTTGAGTTTTGCTCTGATATAAGTATGCTTTGCATTAAGCTGTGGATCACAATGAGGGCTTGTGTAACAGTTTTTAGAAATTGCACAGTGTTGCCCTTCATTATCAGACATCAAAGAAGGATGCACAAACCCACACACAAGCCATGAGGTCTACTTCCATGTCCTCCTTTATCCATCCTCAATTAAAAAAAAAACAATAAAAGAGGATAGAAAGCAGTCTGAAATGAAAGCTAGAGGGGCCCAGAGAGAGTCAAAGTGAGACACACATAAACACTCAGGCACACATGGAGGAATCAGCTGTGAGCTGAATGGATGTGGGTTGGGAGGGGGGTGAAGACTGCCCTTATGCCCTCTCTTTGAAGTGAGGCACAGGCCGTATGTACAGGCCCCAGAGAGCGGCATGTCTACATCCCCCCCATAGACTGGCTGAAGGCAGCGGGCCGAACCAAGTATAGAGAACAGAGAAAGGAATGAAACTGCTATGCCTTCATACACTTTATTCACTTCTACCAGGGTGATTTTGTTAAACAAATGCTGAGGGCTGTGGATCTTCCGGTACCTAAGATAATGTCCACATTGCCCAAAGGATATTTTATTGATAGACAAATGCTGTCGTTTAGAGTTTCTTCATGATTGTCTAAGAACCCATTGATCATATTTGATTTAATAGCAGGCATCAATCAGAGTTCTAATGATTGCCATGGCGATTATAAGGACTAATAGAGGATTGATTCTCAGAAACAAAAGTAATGGGTGTTAATTTCTAGTGTGAACAGACATGTTTAAGCCAATGGACAAAGATAGTTTGCATCCTGTTAACCGTTGCCTCGATTTGAAGATGCAAGAAAGACTCAGGAGCAGATGATTTCCATCATTGTATGTGACACTGTTGCTCTCAGATGAACACTGACTGTAAACACACACATGCACTTTGATTGACCGTTCCCAGCTTTTTTAGCTCACAGGTTGGATAGGATGCGGAGAGCCGGTGTGAGGTCTCAGCCACTCTCGCTATACTCTGGCCTCGGGGAATGTTTGGCGTGAGATAAGGCTGTGTTTGAAGAGGAGCACCAGATGCTCATATATTACAGGTTGCCTTGTCATGCCGTAGATAAAGCCTCAGAGAAGCTCCTGTCGCCAAGCCATACCACACACACAGACACACACTCACAGGGAAGATAAATGTTTACAAGAGGCATTCACCCTTCCACAGTGTTGTGCTTTGGACGGCAGAAATGTCATAGTGCAACCATTTTTAGGCTTCAGCTCATGTCTACAGCATCTAGAATTTGATAGTGTGTCACATGCTGTTTTTCATTTCTTGTAAACACATGATTAAATTCCCTTTGCTGTGAAATACTTTTATATTTACACTAAGATGCTATTAGTCTTTAGCGCTGATTGTTATACAAAGCAGTAAAAGCTATGTAGAAAAAAACCCTTACAGTTTCACTGACCTTCCTGAGACAATGTTTTTACACCGTAAATCCAATATATTATATAATTTTTGAGCCTTCGGTTGAGGTTGTAAATGTGTGATATAAAGCACCATGGTAATATCTAACTTAACTTTTATTCACGTCCATCAAGTCCTTTTTGGAAGACTTTATTTTTTTTATAAAAATTAAGAAAAATATTTAGATATGGGCTCAAAAACATAACTAAAGAAAAAAAACACATTGGTGTATGTGGTTAGGCTCTTTAGCCACTAAACTTTCCTACTATACAGTCATTTAGCAGACGCTTTTATCTAAAGCGACTTACAAACATCATTTCATTTTTAACTATAGCTATTATCCTAACATGCATGTCTTGGAGTAAGGGGTTGCTTATTTCTCTGTGTTGCCACTGCAATGGAGTGATGATCTGATGATCTGTTAAGGATGTTCCCATTCTACTGCCTGGTCTAGTCATCTTGCACACGTTTTGGGTTTTGTTTGTTTGTTTTTTGTTCTTTATTTAATTTCAGAATGTTCTGGCAATGTTACATACAGTGTTATATGCTGTAAAGTGAACTACCATTTAAAAAAAAATAATTAATTAATTAATTTATTTGTAATATGTTTTTTTTTTCCTGAATTCGACCTGAATAAAAAAAAAAAACATATATTATGAAGTAATAGTTTCTTGTAAAAATTTGAAATTCATCTTGTTGTAATGGGATAAGTTTATTCTAAGAATATGACAGAAAGTATTGTATGCAGATGTTGCATTTTACAAATGAATTAATTCTATAGTTCTTGATTAATTTCAAAGTTGTGGAGGATTGGCGCCATACTCAGAAATTAGCAGACGAGAGAAAGGGAATATCCTGGACGGGTGACCTAGAAATATTGGAGCAAAATACATTTCTTTAAAATTATTCTTTTTTTTCCACAGAAGAATTTCAGTTATTTTTGTCAAGGATAATTGTTTGACTTGGATTTGTTGCCGTACACAGGAATGTAAGATAGTTATGAGGAACAGACCATGGGGCACACAGGTTGTGTGTGTTGCTGGATATTTTGTTCATACAGTAGTTTCCCAGTCAAATAATAAAGACTCCAAGTGAGAAAAAAACAGAAATACTATATAAATAACTGGAAAGTGTTGTAATGAAGTCATGTAAACACCTAGCAACATGTCACCTGCAGGAATCAAACTCAGTTCAGCTGCAAAGGAAGCTACTAAACCAACTGAGCTATCCAGCGGCTAAACTAAGCAGTGGTGGCCAAATAAACAGGGATCATGATCATGGATACACAGCAGAGGAGAGCCGTAGGGATTTATATATCCATCCCTAATGATGGAACTATCAGAAAAAAGGCGAATGAGAAACAGGAGAAGTACTAAGGCCTCAAGGAAGAACGGAAGAAGGCCTGGAGGGTGAAAGCACTATTGCCCATAGTCACCGAAGCACTGGGTGCCGTGGCTCCAACAGATACCTGGGAAACATCAGACATCTCCACCCAGAAGAGTGCTCTTTGGAACAAAAACAGTAAGTTTTAGTTCAAAGGGTGAAACAGCCATATAACTTGTCATTATGAGTGTTTATTTAATTCTTTTATTATTAGGTTTTATTCTAGATTTTTAGTTTGAAAATATAAAAATGAATTTACTTTTTAAAAAGTTTTATGTTATTCGGTTTTTTACTATGTGATACTATAAGATTATTTGGGTGAATTCTGAGCACAACACAAAAGCCTTAGCACTAAATATGGTATTATATGTTATTTAAGTTTACTAAGCCTGGAAATAGGATTAAATACGCTTAAATCCATCTCAGAGTGTAGCTTGGTGAAATAGCTCTTATTGGTTATAACTGCTCACCACTTAGGCTTTATTTTCTTTTTCTTTTCTTTTTTTTTTTGTGAAAACAGTTTCTTTATGTTTGTAAGGGGCAGACTTTGTCCCCCTTTTCCAACCTTCAAAAAGGTTATTCTTCACTAATAAGACAAGAGATAGTGGCTATGCATACGGCAGAGATAGGTTTCCCGCTGTCATTAAGTCATGCATTTGCTAAAGTGGAATGGTATATTGCTTGACATAAAATGTGGCATGTCTTCATTTGTCAGGCTCGTAGGGCTGTGAGACAAACGATGTTCAGAGTGTATGTCTGAGAGCCCTCTGAGACCACAGTTGAGCGGTTGCTCACTGGTGCGTTTCTCATGCTAATGTCATGGTCTCCCAGTCTATCTGTCACCCCATTACGCTAACATCATTATGCGCAGGGGCCTGTCTCTGTCATTGAAAAGAACAGAATCATTCCTGTCTCATTTTGAGGCAAATTGTTTGGGGAACATTTCTTTCCTTCGTTCTTTCTTTTTTTTTCCAGTGGTAATGGAGGGCCAGTCATTTTGCAGGGATGCAGGTATGCAGATGAATGAATAGCTATTTGAGCTGTTTGGTGAAAGGAGGTTTTGTATTATTCATGAGAGGAGTGGTGTGTCTGTGTCCAGGTCTGTGTATTCATGTGTGCACATGCATGTCTATAAAGGGCCAGTGTGTCTATCAAACACACATATTTACTCACAGGTACAGAGAATGTGCATCATGAATAACTTTTACATAGTCTTTAAATGTTAGTTCTTAAGATTTTCAGATACAAGTCACATACCATTTGCCTCACAGTGAAATGTTCTTGCAGACTTTGAGTATCCTAATAACTTAGTGAACCTATTCTATGGCAGTCTTTTCCCTCTTTACACACTGGTAAGTGTGTCTCTTGTCTGAACATCAACCTTTCATGTAGGAGCTTTGCAAACCAACCTGCTAATTGAAAAACTTCAATCAGCTCAACTAACAGAGGAGACAACCCTGACTTCAGTAATTGCTTTGGTGACAGAGTTTAAGCAGGAAGGAAAAAAAACCTCTTTGTGTCATCATTTGCACAACGTTATGAATAGGTTAATAAAAATACAATACTTTAATTATAGCCTAGTTGCCATATTGTTAATAGTGCCAATGTGGCTCAATTGAATAATACCGTTTCTACTATTAATTATCTGAAAGTGAACTTGTTTAAATGATATTTTACAACCCCTTGATAAAATTACCGCTAGAGGCAATGTAATGATAGACAGACAAAGGCCATGCACAAATTATCATAAACTATTAGCTTGTTTCCAAAGGGTTTTATGTTAATCTTTTAGCGCTTAAGTACCCTGCAATTAACATATCAGGAGGAGCTGCCTTCCAGCTAGGCTTGCAAATTGAAGTGCTCAGATAAAAAAGCTATTGAGATGAAACCCTGAAAGAGAAGAGGAGCTATCGCACTGAAGTGTGCTGGAATTTTTACTCGTGCGCTGCGTTTGCGCGATAGAGAGGCTTTAAGAGCGCCGAGACAGAGAATGAGTGGAAAACAGATCAAGATGCCGTGAGACTGTCTGTGATCAAGGGTGTATAACAATTCCATTATCTCTCTAGGGAGATGACATGAGATGTCTCTTTCAGGCCTCGTTCTCTTTGTCTAATGCTACTCAGTGTGTGAGCCATAAGCAAAATGAATTGGCTGTCATTGGCTGCGATGGTGACATCTGATGGAATGTGTTTACATATTGGGGCTAGTGGCTTGATATGCAAATTGTGGCATGCTCAAAGGGCTATGTGGAAATATGGTTCATTCTTAAGTCTTTACAGACTATGTTTCCTTTTATCCTAAACACAATTGTATCCAGCATCTTGTGAACCGTACATCACCTTTAGTAAACTTACAAATAGACCCTAACTTCAGAAGATATGTATGTTTTGCAGGGGTAATTGGCAGCTTTGCTGGTTTCCCTCTGTTCCTGACACAAAGCAGTTGACAATCCTTTACATATATAATAACTAAAGAAAAATACTAAGTATTATGACTTCCTAAAATTAAAGTAGTAATTCTTTTGATTATTAGTAAATGCAATATATTTCTATCATTATTTATTAACTACAATAAATCTTAGTGCTTCCAGTAAAATTAGGGGAAGTTTTTTTGTTGCTTTTTCAGTGTAACCACATACTTTATTCCCTTTGTGTGATGTATTTCACAGTGTATGTGAATAATTACTTGTTAGACCATTACACATGACATTTTGCACATTCTAGCACACATCAGTCCTGACTCAGTGAAACCATATTGCCCATAGAGTGCTTTGATATTTTCCTCCATCACCCAAAGATAGATGACTCCACTGAGGCCTTAATCTCAAGTTAAAGATTTGTTGGCCTCTAGAAGTCGAGCCTAGCATTGAGATGCCTGGTCTGATTTATATGCACAGGCATAGAATGGAACCCAAATGTTCTATCTGCAAAGCAGATGCCGTGTTAGCCTTATATCTCACCTGAAATAATAACCCCTTGGCAAGGTTGTGTCCTTGAACCTCTTCCTCTGTCTTTTTCTTTTCCTTTCTTTCAACCACGTCTAGCAATTCTTTTCATGTAAATAACAAATATGTCTGCTATTGTAAATAGCAGAGGAAATAACACAGCACACCAACGTTATGACTGGGAGGTTTTTTAGCATAAAACTCAAAGGGAGGGGGGAATTCCGTACAAAATCTTGATGAACGTGTCCCTTAAAACCAAATTCTTGTCTGTCAGCCCCTGCGATTTATTGGGTGGAGATTACAAAGCTACCAATCCAATAAATTAAACTGACGGACAGAATTATGCCCAATGCTTCCTGCTCTCCCCAATGACGTACACTAACTTAGCACTGCCTGACAATGAGTATGATTTACCACCCAGGCAAGAGTGGGGAAGGGAAAACATTCAGAAGCATAGGGACCGAGGCCTCACTTTGGCCCACAGCCTAGTGAATAAAATCCTGCCTTAATTCACCCGCAAACGTGCCGCCATTAAAAGCTAAGAATAGGAATAGCAGATCATAAATACTCCCTGATTTACTAGCTAACAACAAAGAGCATAAGCACAGCCAAGCAGAGGGCGGTTGTTTGACAGAATGTTGTCAAGGAGAGAAAAAGACAGGAAAAACACACTCATTCTCTCGTTCTCACTCGCTGACACTCAGCTAAATCTGACCAGAGATGTCGCCCAGCCTATCTTCCGCTGCAGTGTAGGAGCAGATGTGTCTGCTCTCCTCTCAATGTGTGACGAACAGAAAAGATAAACATAGAGAAAAGAAGAGGGAGAGGAAGAAACGGTGGGAGGGAGGTAAAGAGAGCAGGAGCTGGCACGGCACTGGCTAATTTATCTCGCTGAAAGACAGATTAAAGAGAGAGGAGAGTGAAACAAAGTTCCACTGGCTTAATCAGCGGACAGCCTGCTAGCAGAAGACATGATAAATCAGAGCAAGCCCAGTTCAGGAGAAAGCTTTTGCTCTGGGAGGGAATGGGAGACATCCTTTGCTAAACAGCAGTATCTTTTACATGCATGGTTCTGAATAGCAGCTTGTGAACTCGCCGTGTGTGTAGTTGCAACCGAATGTTGTTGCTATTGTTTGAACCTGCATTGTTGTACAGTAGTCCTCTGCCTTTACTTTGTTACGACTCTGTTATTTTTAGTAGCAGGTGGACAATCCGGCTTGGTGGTATTGTGTAAACAGGACAAAGGGACATAAAGGACTTCAAGTTTCCTCTCAGTTTTTCCGCATAGCCTTGTCTTTCTTTAACTTTGTGTCTGACAGGGGGACTAACCTAAGGGCCTAACCCAGGAACAGGAAAAGGGGCTTAGATATCCCTGTCTCATTAGTTCACTACGAGGTCAAAGCTGGGCCACTCAGAGCATGATTACACCCCTTGATTTATCTGCTTTGGAACCCAAGCACAGATAAATCTCGGAGCTCATCCCTGCCGTGGGATCCTCGTTGTCTGATAAACGGCCCAAGCTGAATAAACAACCGACAACCTCCTACCCCCACTAACTCCCAACGCCTCATACATTATGAATAATTCATTCAGATTGTGAGCTCTGTTAAATGTGTATAGTTTGTATCTTAAATGGCAAAGGTGCTTCTATGATCTCTATCCAATCTTCTTTGATAAAATGTTAGAGAGGCAGAGGTTGGCAGATATTTTGTTTTGTAGTTGTTAACTTTATTTCCTCACCCTGCCTGCCGTCCTCCAGCATTTTCACATAAATATGCTTTATGCAAATATGTCATTGGTTACTCCGTACCACAGCTCCTGTGTAGATATTGGCTTGTCTGCGACTTTATGACAAAGTTTAAGATCATTCATTACAGTGACCCCTGTGGTAAATTTGCTCGGTGAAAAATTACCCCGGCTCTCCTGTTTGGTGTGTAAATGTGATCATGAGTGCATTTTAACTTAATTAATTGGCCGTTTGTGTTGACAAGAAATTTATGCAGTAATAATTTGCTCAGAATAGATGCAGAGCGCAGGAAATGAGATATCCATCAGGGCGCTTGTGTTCCGCCAGCTGCACCGCGGCTAATATGAAAGTATTTCAGGCTGCACAGACCCTGCTGTTTGCGCAGTCAAGATTATATATACCCACGATCCATTGCCTGCCTCACAGGCGCTCATGGAGGTCTATGATAACAAAGACTATGTGATTTATGGCCTGCTGTGAAAGCAGAACTTGATGAGATTAAACAATTTCATAGCATGAGTGTTTCTCAGAGGGCTCTCTGATTTGTGGCAGCAACAGCAACAGTAAATCAGGTTTATATATCTGAAAGCATGCTCAGCAAAGGAGTGCAATTACTGTTTAAGACAGCTACTTTTTATTTAATTTTTATCCCTGGTTTGTCTCTTTTATTCCTGGCCTGTCCCCCGGCCACTCACCTTCATAAGTCCTTTTGAAGGAAGGGTTGAAGAGGGGAGAAGGTGGGAAAGTCAAGGAGGGGAGGAGATGAAGGCACACAGTGGCGTGTGCCCTTGCTATCGCTCCTCAGCTGCTCTAACAGAAACAACATCAACTGGAGGACAACAACGGCCACCAGGAACATAACACAGACATCCGTAGAGCAAGGGGAAGCACTCCATTTTTAATGCTTTGTTTGCCTGCTGTTCCGTCCTTGTCTGGGTAAATGGAATAAGAGTGTAATTAGAGAGCCCGGCTTTGCTCCTTGCTATAAAGATGACATGGCGTAATGATACAGCTTATAGGCCCGCAGAGGGTTCTGTCTCATGAAAGAGGATCTGGGTTGTTTGCCTGAGAGTTATGATAGGTGTGGAAGATGACAGCGTTATCACTGCTACGTAGAACTCAGCGATGGGGATGTGAGAAACTTCTTTGAAAGGTTGTCAGGGATGGGAGGCAAGAGGAAATGGATGGGAAGCACACTAATATGTGTTCACAGGTCAATATGTAAGATTTTCAAATAGAAATTAAGATGAATCTTATCCTCTGAAGCTTTGTTGTTGTTATTATGTGTATTTTTTTTACTAGTTTCTCTCGGTGTGTAAAAGCTATTCCAATAGTGTGTGTGTGTGTGATTAAAAAAACTATTTGAGTTTATAAATCTGATGAAATCAAGACGAACTACATTCATATCATACAACAGTATCATTAAACTAATCATGGGATTGCAAGCAAACATTCAAGTGTATTTGCCTCAATGTTTATTACATGCATTCAAATAGTATGGGTGTGTCTGTATGTGTGTGTATGTGTGTGTGGGATACTTCATGTGAGTTGGTGCCCACATGCAAATTTGTGTGTTTTTGAAGTTGTGGTTAAATGTTCAACGGGTGTTTGCGCGTCTGTGTCCTTGGGTGAAAATGTGAGTTGCGCATCTGTCTGCATCTTCCCATCTTCTCAGAAAACATCAAGAGATCTCATTATTTCAACACATCTCAGGGTTTTTCCTCCCTCCCTCTTGCTCTCTCTCTCGCTCCCTCTTTCTCTCTCTCTCTCCCTCTCTCTCCCTATGTGTGCCTTGAGTCAAAATTAGTTTTCATTCCCTCTGTGATCTTACTGACTGAAGCCAGCTCAAAGTAAAGAAAATCGCAGACTTCGTAGCATGGCTGAGTCAAACACACACTTCACACAGCCGCAGCCTGAGTTAAGCATTGCTAAGTAACCTTCACATTTCACTTGTGTGAAGAGCTAATTTCCTTTAAGTTCACATGTCACTTTTTGAGGCTCTTTTTTGTGGGTCCTCTTCAAATGTCTCTCAGCATCTAATTGCATAGGAAACATTCTAGACAAGCCCGTGTGACAAGCCCGCTCCCAGAGTCTTCAATAATTTAACATCCTACACCCTAGAAAACAGCCCTGACGTTAGCTACAGCCCCTAATCGGAACAGAAAGCCTTATGATATGTCACACTCTGGAGTTGCTGTGGTTTTTTTGCATGTGTGTTGTTTGCGTTGAACAAGGAAAGATGGAAATATTTATTTCTGAAGCAGTTAAACAAGGCAAAAATACAACAAAAATTAGATAAAAGTAGTTTTGTGCTTATGAGAGTTTAGATAAGTTCCTTGTAAAAGTTTCAAGCAAGGCATTTAATCATTGCTTCAACTAATACATGTAAAATTTACATTTTTGTGTTTTGCCTCTTTAGAATCTATACAAATGAAAAGGTCATACTTTGCCGAGATAAGAAAAGGCCTCCAGCTAATTGTGCTGCATACCTGTAATGTACGCTTTAAATCACTGACACTTGCTCCGCTAGGTACTCACAGGAAAGGTCAAATGACTTTTTAAATTTCAACTGAAAAACAAACACAGCCTTATTACCATCTATGAGTCATCGCTGTGGATGATTAACGTCCAGCAGCACTCAACCTTTGCCTGCCTGATGCTTAGCTGTACACAGAACTGCAAGTTTTACTGTTGTCGGTTCACTTCATGTGCCTCGTGCCCCGAGCAAGACATCAGAATAGTTGCTCTTGTGATCAGTGATCATATGATACATTTACTCTGTGCGAGTTCATTGGAGTAGAACTGGTTAATCATTAAACACACGCTCTGCAGTCTTCCTGCTGAGGGAAAAACAGCTGTGCTGCTCTCCAAGGTGGGCACCATTACATCAAATGTTTTTCCTTCAGCCCATTACTTAAGAAAACAGAATTAATATGTTTTTCCTTCACACAACAGCAATTTAAACCTCTTTAGTCTTTTATTGTTTCCTACATGAGAATCATTAACTTCAGATGTGAAATTTCATGAAAACATCTGACTTATGATGTCACACATTCACATGTTTATCTTATATGCAGAATTGCCGGCAAAAAAATATGCTAATTGATTTTACTTCAATTTATGTTGCTCAGTTTGTAGTAAACAAATTGTTTTACTTCAATTATTGTCTTAAAAATATGCAAATTAGAATCTTTTCTATTTCGGCTTTACATTTACATGCTGCAAGACACCCCAGAAGTACCACTACTTATCCATTTTTCATTGTTTGCTTCTAAAAGTGTTGTATTGTTTGTAACCCCGAACTTCAGAAGTACAAAACATGAATCATATAAAGAAAAAAAAAAGGTCTCATCCAGTAAAGGAATAAAAGTGTCATGCCAGCATTAAATGTTGACTCAAATAAGTTCACAAGTTCTGTCTCTTCTGATCTCTAACATGATCAGAAAGCAGCACCAGTTTATAGAGACAAGATGTGAAAAAAGTTCCATGCACAGACACAAAAGAAATATTTTGATATAGACCCAAAGAGAAAAGATATCAAAAGACATTTTTATACATGTCTTTTGCAAGCACAAAAAGCAGAAATGGTGTCAAGAGAAAACAAAACAGAAGGCTTGTTTCTTCCAACAATTGCTTTAAGCTACAAAAATCTCCTTGAGTCCCTAGTCTCCCCTCAATGTCAGCCCCCCACCCCTCACCCTCCTGCTCCCTCTCTCTGCTCTTCATTTCTCTCTTTTCCCCTTTTCCCTCTCTAAGGCAGGACAGAGCCCTCTTTGCACCCTGATAGGTTGCGGGCTGATGCTTAGCAACAACATTCCTATGCCCTAAGTAGCAGTAAGCCTCTGGCTGAACTCTTTGATGTGGCTGTCAGGCCACATTTATTTCCTTTTAGCACTTTGTCTACTTGTCCAGATGTATAAGGAGATAAAAAGGCCTGGTGTTTACACTGGTCTCCCTCTGTAGCGCGGCTGTAATTAGATTGTATTGCTGGTCAGTCTTAAGGAGGGAGGTGAGGTGAGGCAAGGCAGGAACCAGCTGTGTCAGGACGTGCTGGTTATAACTGGGACAGCTAAAGAGGAAAGGAGTGTGTAAAACAACGTGCATAGCCAGTTATTTAATACACTTCTACTGTGACATCCAATATCTTGATTTAAGTTCAGAAAAATATTTCTAGATCACTTGGTGTCAGCAGGGTGTACATTATAATTAATCACTAAGCCCAATTTGGAATCAGGTAATCTTGCAAAATGTTGCAAACTTTGTGGCATCTGGAAGCATAACCTAAATGAGCGTGTCTTGACTTATTTTTGCGTGTCACATATTCTCATGATCCCTGCCATGGATGTGGTTTGGCCATTGCTTGGTTTTATTTTTGAATTGCTTCTCGTCTTTTTCCACCCTTCCCCTCCCTTTCTTACCCCAGCTTCCCTCTCTCATGGTGATATGTTGGAAGTAATAATCACTATTGCCTCTGGGTTTATCAGCATTTATTCGCATAACAACACGGAAAAAGGAGAAGACAGACAGGACTGGTGTGATGTATTATCCAGTATGGGAATCATATTTCATAATGACATCCAACAGAGCTTTTTTCTCTCTTCTACCTTTTTTTTCCCTCGTCTCTTCATCTCTCATTCGTGTATACACACACACACACACTTTCTTCGTTGCTCACTCACTCCCTCCTTTCTCTCCCCTCTGTCCACTCTTTATTATCACAGAATCCATGGTGCTCCCCAGCCTGTAAATTTGTGCCACATTATCATAAGCTGTGGTGATAACTCACATTGCACAGAGACAATAATGATGTGAACACTCAGCATATGCCCCAGGCCCAGCAAATTAAAACAATGCTCAGCTTGATGAGCAGACTAATCTGGACAGCAAAGACTGTGCGAGGAAAAGGGGTCCGGGAGAGCCATAAATAGACGACACAGCAGCACCTCCCTCTGTTCAGTGCTGGCACAACTGGAGGAATCAAGACCGGAACTGGGAAAGAAAAGAGTGGTTCAGAAAAGAGATAGACTATACAATACACATTAATTAAGTAATAAGATATGAAAACTTAATGACATACAGTCTAGCTTTTTTATTCCCACACCACTGAGAGTTGTGTAAATCCTTAAAATAAAAATCAGTCAGGCAATTAGTCTGAGAAGGTACAAAAATAAAAGTGTCCCTCTCATTCGTTCCAAAATAAATCGTTGCTGCTTTCTCATTTTTTGACAGATTATTGTTTAAAGCAAAAGGTGTGTAAATGTTGAGGGTTACCGGGCAAAGCCTAAAATAAGTAAAAAGCTGGGTTTGGACAAGTAGAAGCAGGCGGATTGACAGTGTGGGAAGGCTAAAATAATTATACCGGTTAGGAGCAGAAGTGACAAGGACCACATACACTGAATGGGTTGGGTGGGTGATCAGTAGGCTCGGTGGCGAGGAGGTGAATTCATGGTGTCTTGCATAGTGTTGAAACTGGGTGGGTGGTAAGACTGGAAGCAAGGAGGCTGACGTTGTATATTACTAAACCTGGGGTGTGAAAGCAGCCCAAAGCTCCATCCGTGGTATTCAACCTCCACCAACACCTGCCTAACATAATCTTTCCTTGGTGCTGTTAATATTCTGGCAACTTGGAAGATTAATTGTAAGCAAGATGCAGGATTAGGAGGGGCTTTAGTGGACCAAGCAGGCCTAAAGAGGCCCATGCTTGTGATCTTTGAAGCAGGGCATGAAATGAGGCAAGCAGAGGCACAACTCTGGTAGCCCGGCGGAGCATGGATCAGACAACTCCTGTCTTAGTGTGCGAGTTACTCGCCTCAGTTTCCAATAATAATCATAGACATACTTTGTGTAATTATATCCTACTAAACCAAATATTAAAATGTAAGTTGGACACATTTCTTTGTCTTACTATAATATACATGCTAAGTAAAAATTGCCACCTCCCCTAAGAGATGTCAGTTATGTCAGTTATATATA
>JBAMIG010000017.1:14072385-14083002 GCA_037177335.1 Kiunga ballochi | reverse complement strand
TATATACATTACTCATTCTGCACAAATACACCAAGTGATCTTTTATATAAGTTAAGAAGTTTAAGCCATTTCATAGGCTGAGAGTAGCAAGTCTGCTGTCACAACAATATCCCTTTTCCAAGCTGTTTCTTTCAAACACACAGTTTCCCAGTACACTATAGTAATCGTACTGTAGTGAAGCCTCCGAGTAGGCTTATTTTGCTATTTTTTCCTCCTTGGTGTAATGTGAGACACATGCTAGCCAGACCTTAATGCCTTTCAGAGATGCTATCTAAAAGCACATTATGTGATCGTTTTCAATTCGCATTGCTCTCTTTGCCCATGAAGAATATGGTTCCATTTAACAGTTCAGACTCTTCCATTTCTCAAGGTTATGCATGGGCATGTAGAGGAACAACAATAAAGGTGGGGAAAAATGCAGCTCCAAACCATCTCTAATATGTATTTGTCAGTTGAGCTTCTTGCTATGATTAAAGGCCCAGTGAATTCCTTTCTGCAGGAGAGGAAAGTATTTCTGCAAAGGCATCAGATATCGCTGTGTCATGATAAACTGCCTGCTCTACTACCTAAAAGGCTAGGAAAAGGAAGAGGATGTTTTGGACCTTGAAAGTGCACCGAAGAATAACAATGCAAACCCCCTTGACCTGTTTGCGAGTGTTGTGTGAGAGTGATTCTTCTGTTTCCTTTTTGTTGGAAATTAATCCAGCTAATTTCCCCTGAATGCATAACTTTATTTACCAGTAGCTAATTCCAATTGTGCAGCCAGAAATAAATGCACATATGTTTCACATTGCAGTTACAGAAAATAAAATAATCTGACTAGTTAAAGAAAAATAAGTATTTATCTTTGTCATTAATTTTTGTTGAGAGGTTCCTTGTTTTTGTTAATGAAACTTTCGTCAAAAGCTACTTAGAAAAAGCGTGGTCTCCACCCTTAATTCTTTGTACCACTTCCAAAATAATTACCATGCCCAAACTTATATGTGTCATCATGAAACTGTCTTATTAATAATGTTTGTGTGTCTTCCTTTTCTTAAGATGCCAAATGAGGCAGGATCTGCAAATCACCCACTGCCCTACACCCCACTTCCCCGGGGATCCAGAGATGCCAGGAACCATAAAGGTATGAAAAGAACAAAAACTCTTTGTTTTAATAGCATCTTCGCCCAGGAGTTTTGTAAACAAGAGGCAGTCTAAAACATTTGTTTACCCATTACGAACCACAGCCCATGGATTATGTAGATGTGAGTCATAACCTTTACAGCTACAGAGAGTGGGAATCTGTTGAACTTGAGACTTAGTTGAAGTTATTTTATCCATTCTTATTGATCTTGTATGATATGATGTGTTGATAGTGGGAATAAATCTTAGTCTCTGGTAAATAAGATGTGAATGTGTGCGTAGGAGCAGAGTGTAGATACAAGGGTATGATATCTCAGCATTGATTAGGCATCATATTGACCTGGTGTGGTCTGTTTATTTAATTATGTAATGCCTTCTTAGCATCAAGCTTTGCGCTCTAGGAAGAAGGCATCTTATTCATTAAAATGAAACAAAGTCCTAAAAAAATCATGAAGGACATATTCAGCTTTTGGTACGTTTTTAACTTGGTTAAAAGTAAAACGTCTAGCTTCATTTCAGCTGATTACTGTTGCCATTTATTACACATAAAACAAAGACATGTGGAAACAGGTGCTATATACCAAATATACATACGTATGTTTTACATTTTGATCAGTACTAGGTTTACTTTTTTTTTCATTTATTTTTTTACAGAATATTTCATTGTCTATTTTAAGAAATGCAAAAGTGTAGCAAAGTCATACATAGTCACCATTTATTTCTTGAAGGTAGTTTATTTGAATATGTTTTTAAAACAAATACATTTTTATTAATAGGATATTTTATTGGAACGTCTCACCTTGAGTCTTTTCCCTCTTTTATAATGTTCTACAATGCAGCTTTTAAGGCTTTAGGTTGCCTGAGTAACAGAGCTGGCCTTGCAAAGTAAACAATAATATACAAATGTAATAATTAATAAAACATTATGTTGTTTTTGTCAGAGTATTGATAATAACCCCTACTTCTAAAGGCCAGTACACCAAGGCAGAAGCAAAAATGAGTGCCTCGGGCTTTGTCTGCAGCGGAGATACCAGAGAGGGTTTAAGCCTGCTGTAAGGGTGGCACTGGCCCATCTTTGACCCTCTTTAGAACTGGTTAAAGTCACATGATCACATCTTTCCTTCTTTTTGACTCATTTTAATATTGTTAATTTACTAATAAAAGCTTATGTTATTTCTGATTAATTACCTTGATTTAAGATACATCAAACTAAATAACCTAATCACCCCTCCATTGTTGTCAGCATTTATAATAATGGTGAATAGGGTTGAGAACATTTACTTGATTAAACACAGAGTCAAAAATGAAATTCATAATTTGTGTACAGTAATAAAGCTCAGTCATCGCTTCCGTTTAAATGCATCACACTTGCAGTGAACAGTAGTCACTCTTTTGACTGTGTCAAATGCTTCAAAGCAATGAGTCAATTTCACAGCAGTCATGTCAAAGTGACCCTATGCTTCACAATAGTTCACAATAGTTTCACTGTCCTCAATATGTGAGGATATTGCTAAAGCTGGTTAAAGGAAACAAGACGGTACAGCTGCTGCTGGTCTGGGGAGCTAAGATAGAAAATAATAGAAATTGTTGCTTTTTAACACAATGTTTACCACTGATGAGCTCTAGCATGAAGGGTTTCTGTTGTGAGAGGTATTCATCACTTATTTCACACTGAAAGATACTTGAAATGAACAACTGCCATATGGATTTAACCACCATCATGTCATCCAACATATTGTATGTTCTCCCAGAGGCAGTGGTGGATTAGGAGGGTAGAGTAGGTTGTCCAATGACCCAAAGTTCAGTTGTTTGAATCTGTTGTTGTGTCTCCGGGTGACACCTCCAATGTCTGCACTGCTGGTGTATGAATGTAACTTAATGTTTTGGTGTGTCATTTCTGTCAATGTGCTCCTGGGCAGCTGCAGGTACACATTCAGCTTATCCTCACCAAGTATGAATGAGGAGTGAATGGAAAATGGATTCAATGTAAAGCAGACTGGGTGCTTTGAGAAGAGCTATAAAAATCTAACCCATAATTTTTCATTTTAAGAGTTACGTTAAAAAATCACTTTTTTAAAGTGAAATTTACAAATGAGATAAATATATTTGATAAAAATTGCAGAAACAGTTTCTTGGGTATGTCACGGCATTAGTTGATCCTCTCGCTTCACCAGCTTAATTATCCATTTTACTCAAATTGTGATCAAAATGTCTTTATAAGATAATTTACAATAAAATGACCAAACCCTCATTAAAAATATAAATTAGGATGACAAATCATGACAAGCAGGACAGTTTTCTCTTCTGGCAACTTCAGTGGACACCCCCTGTTGACCACACAATGTACATTTAAGAGCCCTGTGCCCTCCCACAGTGGCTTTTATTCTTTACTCAGAATATTTGTTAATCTTTTTAGACAGTAATGAGCTGACCACCACTGTGGTAGCATGAATTATTAGCCGAGAGAGTCCCTACCTTATACACAGTAGAGCCAACAGCCCCATTTATAGTGCCAAGGACATATCCATGTTGTGAAAGCCCGGATGGTGGCAGCTCTCATCGGACGTGAGGCCAGAGAGCCTTGTGCTTTGTCAAAATCAGACCTGTAAAGAACAGACCCATTTAAAGGTGAGGGGATCTGACACATGAAATATTTTTCCCCATGTCTAAGATCTAAGCAACAACGACAGTCTCCATTTGTTATTTTTTATGATGCAGCACTGCAGTCTTAGATAACACAGCCCTCATCTTCGCCCTTCACCTCCACTTTACATCCCTTCCTGAAAGCCCCTACCCCCACTCTTTCTTAAACCCACATTCGTTTACACTTCTTAAACATAGTTGAGCTTTCTTTATGTGTGGGAGATGGTCACATTTAAAGAAAACAAAGCAGTGCTATAACATTGCTGCAACACTGAAAATTATTCAGACAGTAATTCCAGTGTTTACCAAGTAAAACATGGAGTATAAACAATACAAGTAAAACAAAGTGCTGCATGATTCTGTTCAGTTCACTGCAACGCTGTTTCATTAACACAAAATAAATTCACTTATTGTTTGTTTGTGTATGTTTGGTCTTGCTTTATTTGCTATTTATGCAGTTGCAGCTGCGTTTTCTCCCATAAGGTTCTTGTGTGTGTGCGTGTTATAATATTAAGACACTGCACATAAAATACCAAGCAATTTATAATTGAAAAACATTTAATACAGTATGGGTTTATTACCAAAAGTTATAAATAGAAGATGACATTTATTTTATCATTACTCAAGTTGTGAGGCTCTGATCAGCTGCATTCATAATGTCCCCCTGATGGTTCCACAGTCTGTTGTCCCTATCTTCCTTTCAGCCCTCTGTACCTAACCCCTCCATCGTGTCACTTGTGTGAAAGCCCCAGAGCCAGGGTGCCAGAGATAATAACAGCAGCAAAGAGCTCCCAGAAAAAGGTAGCACTGGCAGGTCACTGCCCAGGAGGAGTAGAAACCAAGGACAGAGCTCCTGTCTTGGTTTGGTAGAGGAATCAATGTGGAGGAGACAGAGTAAAACAAGGTAGCAGAGAGAGGAGCAGGAGGGAGGGGAGGGTGCGGTTGGCAAAGAGATGTTCTATTGTGGCCGTGAAATCTACACCACATTTACAGACTAAATCTGATGAGAGATAGATTGACAAAACGAAAGGGAAGACTACAAGGAGACGGGTGAGCAAACAAAGAAAGAAGATGAGACTAAGAAAAATCTAGACAGAGAACTAGAACTAGACAAAAGAAAAAGTGAAGGAACATGGTGGGGGCTTTAATGTGTTCTGGTAAAGACTTGACACAAAGTGGAGTGGAGTCTGGCAGAGCGGCCTGAGGATCCTCCACTACTGTCACCTTGACTTTAATTCTTGGTGCTGGTCCAACTGCCAACTCAGCTCTAAATCTAGATGCTTAAAATGGTGTCCCAGTCTTAAAAACACAGCCATCATGAGGAATGGTCTTTACAGTATTAATAACCCATAGTCATACACATAGTACATTTATTTGTCATACCATTACTTTTTACTATTTCAGTTTTTTTAAAGTTAATAAAATACTATTTTTGGGGGGGTATGTCAAAAAATGTAATGATAACATTTCAGGCAAATGTAAAAAAGTAGTTTCAGTCTGGATTTTTTTAAATTAATCTGTAATTGTGCATATTCTAGTTGCAATGTTAGGACATTTTCAGCATTTCTATTAGCATCAAATCAAATTTAATTAGACTAATCATCAACTGTGACAATAGTAAATAAAAAAAATATATATTTCTACAAGCAAAGTTATTAGACAAGGTGCCTGAGATCTGCCATACAATAAAAGCCTGGGGTCCTTTTAATCTTGTTGTTCTGGGCCTGCTTCCAGCTACTTTGTATGTATGTACCTTAAATTGTTCACAACTGTTATTAAAATCCCCAGAGAAAACCAGCCTTCAAAGCAACAGCAAAAAAAAAGAAAAAAGCCAGCCTCCCTGATGACACCCACGGGGCACCTCACATTTGTTTGGAAGTTTGCTTTTATTTCATGTCGAGGTGATCTGTATTGAAACTCCAGCAACATTCCTAGCTCTCTCAACCTCCTCCCCTCACACACACAAAAAAAACAACATTGGGAAGAAATCCAAGCAAAGAGTAAACTGTTTTACAGTTGCTGCACAACAAATAAACAAACATCTGGAAGCGTTCAGAGCAGCCCATTAGAAAGGCCCTGGGCCTTGCCAAAAAGGGGTAAATGATGAGGAATGGGCTGTCGAGAGGCTGGTGGAGACAGGGGAGAGGCCAGATGACGGAGCTGTGGGTGCTAAGCACTGCCTTTTAGAGCTCAGCTGGGCTCAGAGAGATCTACACCTGCTGCTATCTTCTCCTCCCCTCCTCTGCTGCAGCAGACATCTGGATGGGATACATGACTAATGGATGACTAAACTGCTTGTGTTGAAACTTAGCTGTTGTCATAATGAAGGAAAGGGTTGTTGGTGTGGCTGATGACTTAATGTTCTTCAGCGCACTAAGTAAAACTAAAAGTGAGTTTGACGGCTTTAAAGGATATTAATGCGTCAAAACAGGCATACTGCTCCACCTTGTCTTATGTATTAGCCAGAACTGAATGCATAGTTTAGAACCGTATGGATAAGGTCCATGTCACAAGGTTCTGCTTTGTTTTTGTAAACGAACAGACATGTGCTCCTTAATTTTTCTTTATTCTTTTTGGTAAATTAATGAATTCATTACTTTAGACATCTGTTTCTTTGCTCCGCTGTGTCACACTACATCACATTTTTTCCCTTAGTTATCCTGAGTGATACCACAGCTCTATTTGATGTCACTCTGTAGCTCAAATGAAAACACTCATCATTCTGCTGACACTCTTCTGGTTTGGGCTGCCTTGGCGTCTTCTACGAGCATGGAAATGTCCTCTCTGGGGTTTTGTGAAGAAAGACAGAGCACCTCCAATGTCTCCCTTCAGAAAATATGTATGTGCTCTGCAAGACGTTTCAGTCAGTTTGGTAATGATTATACCAGCAGGATCGGTCCCCTGATAAACATCACTCTTAAACAAAAAGACTCACACTGGCCCTTACACAAGTGAAATACGCCATACGGAAAGAGCAAAGTATAAGCTTTTCCTGTACAAAGAGAATTCTTTACAAAGCTGCTGTATGTAAATGTTTGCGGTAAAGCAAACTATATAAGATGTGTGTGCTTAACAACAATGACAAATGACAAATGAAATATTGTTACAGACACTGATATACACAGATAGGCCTGCCAGGTATATATGAACAAAGAAAAGACATGGCCTTCTTACCAGGTACTAAGTTCATAAAAATATTTCTCAAGCACTCATTACTATGTGAAGGTTTTATTTCCTTGTGCTGTTTGCCAGTTGTTGAACTTATGAAGTGTCCAAGTTGAGCGTTTAATGACTGTCTTGTTGACATCTCTGATGATGTCATGTAAACCTCAATGAAACCATAAAAGCTGAAACCTCAAAAAGGAACTACAAAGATATTTAGTCAAAAGACAATAAAGCATGCAAAGTGATAATGCCCAAGTATTTTAGTGTGGTATTCATTTCGGGGAAAGATAATTGAGTATTTTATCTATCTTCCTTTTTATTCTTTAATGGATAAATACATACACAAATAAATAAACACAACTGTCCACACCCATGACCACTGACTGTTTTTTTTTTTTGTTTTTTTTTTGGCAATGATAATTACCTAACAGCATTTAATTAGAATTAAACACAGTTTCATTTCCACTTTCATATTACTAAGTGATTTTAGCTACTATTATGTTAGATCAATTTATGTTTATGTGGAAAAATAGTATACGATGAGATGTTGTCAACTTGGAATGGTAGTATGGAACAAACTAGAGCTTTAAATACAGTCATGCTGATATAATTCCATATCTCCTGCTGCACATCACAGAAGTATAAACTCCCCTTGTACAGAACAGACTCGCTCTTTTATCTAAGTCAGATGGTGTGATATTATCACTCCTGGGAGGGGATTGGCTTAGCAACATGAATATCAATTTTAGCCAGGGCTATGGAGATGGATGAGGGAACAAGAGTATGAGGTAAACTGGGTCTGCAGTTCTTCACTGCAGCTTAACATGCAAACACGGCACTGTATTAATCTGAAGTGATGAGAGCTCTTTTTTTTTTTCTTTTGGAAGCGGGCCTGTCCTTATTACTGGTCCTGGAAATCACCTCTACATTCTCCATTTCAGGGGCAGGCAAGATTAAAATGCCAATATAACCTCCTCAACTTCCATGACTGGCTTGACTGCCAAAGTCTGACGAGCCATCTCTAAACTGCTCGGAGGAAAGCTGCCTTCAACCAAGTGTCATTATCCCTGCGTTATCGGATGGCACTCCTCTCGCAGCATGTGAATAATTCTGTTTGTGCTGGGTTTGGGGAAATGTCAGTGACACTATTGTTTTTACCTTTCCTTTTGATCTAGCTGAAAGAGTCTCCGTAGTGTCTCAAGTTCTTAACTGATCTTGGGCGTATACAGTAAAAATTTAAAGTGGAAAGATGGGACTGTCAGCTTCTGAGCTGTTCCAAGAAATTTGCTACTTCCTTTACTTCAGGTACAACAGTAAGGTTTTCTCTCTGATGTTCTGCTTTAATAAGGATTGTTTAATTCAAGTTTTAATCTCGATTTGTTTTACTGAAGCGGTCCAAGCTGTTTCATGATGAAGTGCAAAGGAGTTCCCAAATGAGTTTCAACATTATTTACCTGAACTTAATCATTCTGGTGCCAACATCTTTATAAATCAAAGTTTTTGGACATTTTATATGACATTTAGAGACTCAGTGTTGCTTTTTCAAACGTTTTTAGTAAAATAAATGAGCAGCAGGAAAATGTGGCACTTCCTAAATCTTTACGGTCTGTGACCATTAAGACAAACCTGTTTTTGTTATGATTCAAAACCAAGTGAACTTTCCCGTAGTCAAATTTTCTTAGGCACAAACAGATGTGAGTTTGTTGGCTGCTTCTCCTAATGTGTCAGACAGCTAGACAAGGACATGAGTTCCTGCCAAGCCAGCCCAGCCCTCCTGGAAAAACATACTGCTGGTGCTCTGGACCTTGGTCGACTTCCCAGTTGCACTGGTCATTCTCAGCAAGGTAGCACAACATGAATACTCAGAAGTGGATCCGTCTGCTGCAATCAGCTCTAATTCTTATACAGAACCAACTCTTTGCTGTGATTTGTGGTTCAGGATAACAGTATACACTTTTCAGACAAAATCCCAAATAGGGTTCATGATTTGCAAAGGTGAGAGTCCGTCATTATAATTTAAGTTGGGAGTTAGCTTCCAGATGGTTATGGATATTTTACAGAAGGATGGATGTTTGATCCTTTTTTCTCAGATTTTTGCCCCCTCTATGACAAATTGCTCGCTGAGCAGGCTAGGTCTGTCTGCATGTACTTGCTACATGTCACTCTGATAATTAGCCACTAGCATGAAAGCAGATGCTGTCATTCTAAAGGGGACAGGATCAGCTTATAGCAATCCCTGCAACTTTGTAATTATTCTTTATTACCAGGGATGTTTATAAAGCTTTAAACAATACTTTGTGTTTTGCATTGAAGAATAGTTAACGTAAATATTTATCATGGTAGTTTATGTGGCTTCATTTCTCATAAATTCTGCTTTGAATAGAATGCAGACACTAATGTTTGGATAAGTGATCTTCATCATTCTAAATGAAAACCCGACTTAATTTACCCGACTTAGTTTACTTAATGACTTAAAGAAATTAGATTTCAATTTGCTCAGTGTCTTATGTTGCGCTTTTTTCATCTACAATACTAAAGATCTCTGCCTGGTATTGCATCAGAGTCATTATTTTCTTGATTTATTCATTTTTATTCAAATATGAACATGAAGCACACTTGTTGGAGAGATAATTTTAATTTAATTGAGATAAACTATAAACAATAGTTAGTTTTATAAACATTTTTTTAACTCTTTAAGTAACTAAGGACAATTAACAAGAGTATTAGTTAAATGATCATGATAAATGTTAGTATTCTGAAAGGGCACAAGGTAATAAAAGAAGCTTGATTTAATAATTCCAAGTAAATTAAAAAAGATTCATAAAAGTTTTGTTTTATTTTTTTAAATAATTTCACTATATTTAGAGTGTTTAATTCAAAATTGTTCTTACTTTGCAGAAGGAAGTTTAAGTGGACATTGGTTTTGCTAATTTAATCAGTATAATTGTTTCTAACTTGAGAGTAGCCAAACGACACTACCAAAACCGATTAAACTTCATTCACTTATTTTTACCATCAGTTAAAATTTTAACAGGTAAACTGTATTTATATGTATAAAATGTTTTGTCTATACATAACAGATTGTGACCTTATCTTCAATTTTGGGCATTTTTCTAGAGACACTTAAAACAGCTGTTTACAAACCTCTGTTAAAACAGGACAATCAAGACAAGACAAATAAAAAAAACTACAGACTGATCTCAAGGCTTCAGCAGGTCCTGGGAAAACTAGTTTGTTTTCAGATTTAGGGCCGAATCTACTGCAGGTTTGCGTGAACTAAAATCCGTGCAAACACATTACTCACGCTAAAAAAAGTACAAACTGATCTACTAATAGTGAGCAAAAGGTTTTGCCTGTTTCCAAGGTGCAAAATTGCGCGTCCATATCCAGTTTGGACCTTTGCCTCAATGAACATGTAAATTGGGGCATTCAACACGCAATTTTGCGTGGGGTGGGAGGGGAACTTGTAAATATAGGATTTTAGCACACGCAAAGAGATTTATCAAACCTGAAAGTAATTTTGCGGTTAGAAACTGCGTCCAGACCAGGTACATCAATGCCCATATCCGCACACAGAATATTGTGGAGCGCTGTTGTCCTGATGCAAACCATGACCAGTGTTGGGAGGGTTACTTTTAAAATGTATTCCGTTACAGATTACTGATTACATGTCAAAAAATGTAATCT
>JBAMIG010000017.1:14025737-14061721 GCA_037177335.1 Kiunga ballochi | reverse complement strand
AAAAGTTCTGCCAGCCAGGTGTGTCGAGAAATGTCTTCAAACGCGTCCGCGAGAACAAAATGACGTCATTTTCTTCTTGCAGCCCCGAGAACAAGAAAAGACTTCTCGCTTCTCATGGAGTATGTTGCAGCCTTTATCCTGGTGAGATTAGCCATTAGAAGAAGGGTTTTATGGAATTGTAAAGAGAACAGAGATGGTCATCAACAATGCTCAGGTTGGATTTGACATTTAATCAATAGTACTTTGGTACTCAGGAGCCTCACATTTGCTGCCACCAGCTTAAATTAATTTGTGTAATTTTTTAAAAGATGGCTTTATACTCTTGTATGTTTTTACCTAAATCTAAGTGTTACAGCAGTCATAGATATGAACCAAATTAATTTTAGTGCGTGTAGTACAAGGCCTGACATCTGACTTCCTCCATCATGGCTTTATGTTTTAGTTTTTGTTTGTCTGTTGGTTTGTTTGTTTGTTTGTTTGTTTTTTTTGTTTTTCCGGAGACATGTAAACCCTGTTTTTCATATTAATCACAATTTTGAAGTTGGAATAAAAAACATAGTTAGCATCTAGCATAGCATAGCATTTGTACCTTTTGTGATTAAAAGTCACTCATAAACAATGCTAAAGTGTATAGATAGTTAAAGGTTATAAGGCTTTTAAATCCTCCCTTTAAATATGTAAATCATTCATTTATTGTCAGTATAAATGCTTTAGTCTGAATCCCTGGTTATTCTCGCTCCACACATACCTTATAACCATGTTCTGAGCTGCGACTTGTTTTCTGCCTCCCTCCAGGCACAGAAAGTTCAACTCTACCCTGTTCCGCCATGTTTGTGGCTTGATAGCGATCCACTAATCTTCTGGCAGAGAAACATTTTATTGTTAAATTTACTATAAATGTCAACAACGGAAAGCATATCGGATTCATAAAATTGATTACCTGGAATTCATAATCTTATTTGGCAGACCCAATACTGTGATGTAATAGATTTTGAAAAAAAAATCTGATAGAAAATACAGAAAAATAAACTAAAAAATATGACCAAAAAGAATTTGAAGATATATGCACAGCACCAGCAAAATATCGATTAAGTGGTTTATGCACAGGGTGGGATAATGAAGGTCCGTAAACCATAGAAAGTAAATGGGGGGAAATGTTGAAACGGGACTTTCAGACAGTTTGGACAAAAAAAGAGTATGCATTTGCAACAAGAGGAGGGGGATAGGGATAGATTTGGAAAAAGTATGAGGCAGGGTGGAGGGAGTTAATTCATGCTGGGAATAGATAACCTTGATGTTAAAAGCTAAATCTTTTGGATGCATCTTTCTGTGACAGTATTGATGGCCCTTGAATAGAGTTCATTTTATGCAGGGAACAATCATTAAACCCACTCCATCACCTTCTGAATTTCTCTTGTAAATGTGTGTTGATTAAGTGTCCAGTTTAAATGCAGGCTATGAGCTAATATGGTGATAAATCCCTACAGGTACACTCAGATTCAGAGAAGCCCTGGTAAGTGTCTGTAGTGTTTGAGATCCATGAAAGTGGGTGTCAGACAATGCACAATTTAAGCTCAATTTATTTGGAATTGGAGATTGAGTTGCAGTGGATTTATGTAATTCTGTAACATTTTTATAGCTAACAGCTTTTAGCAGCCAGAGACAAATAAAATCCATGTATCCTGTTTTGCATGTGTATAAGTTTTTGTTTTCAGAGTTTTTAACGATTTTAGAAATGACATTTATACATTTGAAAATTCTTTCCAATGTAGCAGATACTTGTGTGAAGTCAGGTGATATCTTTCAGTCTGTGATCACTTAATTAGTTGTGTCTATTAAGCCGCTGCCTGGTGCTGTACAGTAGAACCAACAGGTATATCTGTTTTGTTTTCTTTTTTACTTTTACTTTGGCACAAATTTTTACGCAAACTTGGTTTACGCTCATTTAAATAAACAGTCCAACTGATAAAATTGGAAATCCATTACAAAATTTGTAATCGTACCCGAGACCCAAGCAATATTTTCCATATTTTATGTAAAAAAGGTTCACCAAATTACCAGGAAGCACGTCTTGGGCTGCATAATTCTATCATCAAAACATGAGAAACTATGCTGGAGGGAGAATTGTAAGACTTTTCTGATACCTGTCAGTTTCAGGTCATGTAGCAGAACTCTAAAGGCCAGTTCATGCTGTCTATGCCCACAAGGGTCAGAGTGACCTAAATATTGTCACCTGTCCTAGTTTGCAGGGTCTTCACACAACCAAAAATTGTTGAACATTAAGACACTTTCACTGCACCTTCAAATGGGACAGGAAAGCAAAGATTGTAATTACTGAATGCAGCTTTCCTCATCTTTGAGTAGATGTCACCTGTTTTCTGTCTGAACCTGAAAAATATGTTTAAATATGTTATATGTTTTTGTTTTAAATACTATTTATTATACTATTTTTTATACTATTGCTTTCTTATGTATAATTTCAAAGAAAGATACATGTTATCAATGCTGTTTAAATAATGTTAAGAAATAAGGAAATTAACTCATGGGACAAAAAAAACTTCTTCATAACCATGGAGCATTTATTAAAGAAACAGGAAAACTCTTCCATCATGCCAGCTATTGGAGTGTGGACACCTGAGGAGTGATCCATTCCTTCGTGACTGGACAAAAGTTATTTGGTTTGGGAAGATATGAATTTTTAATCATGTTAAGCAGGGACGTGATAATGAGTCGGTGTAGAAGTAGCTAATGATAATATAATGACTTTAGAGGGGGAAAAAATGCTTATATAAATTGATTGATGTGGGTTTACTTTTTAGTTAAGTCTATAGGAGCCATTGATTAGGCTATTCTGGAACCAATGCAACTATCTGCAGAACAGGATTTTTCACTCTGATATTACATTTAACTGCAACTAGTATTATTTATGAAGGCTTCTGATATTTAAAAAATGGAAAAATACACACTGTAATTCCTTAAATATAACCTCGGATTATACTGTACATGTTTTCATGACCAAAGATTCGGTCAACACAGACAAATAAACTCCAGCCATCAACATGCGATAAATTTATCCATCAGTCCATTTTCTGCTGCTTTTTCCCTGAACAGAGTTCGAGGGCAATAAATTAATTTTTATCTAAACTATTTTGTTTTTTCACATAATTCATTCATTTAAATCAGTTTTAAGTAATCAAATTGAATACATTTTTGTGCTGAAATTAGCATTTGTGATAGTTGCCTACAACACAAACAAAGCTTTATTTTTAATATATCTCAATTGCATTCACCAATTTTACTGTTAAATTAATCTGCTGTGTGCTTTTCACTGCAGCATTCCATTTTTTCATCTTTCACAATTTATCATTAAAATAGAAATCAACACCTTGTTTTGAGATTATTATCATTTTAATTAAATTTATGGCTGGTTTGCCAACTCTTGCATAGACAGTCTAAATTCTATTTTGTGGCATCGAAAGGAAGGAAAACATCTAAGTATTGATCATTTTCTGGAAAGAGTTAACATGCTTGCATGGTTTGGTCTCTTGGACACTGAAATTTTCTAATGATCACCAAACTAACCTTATTAATTTTTTATCATGAATGAAGTATAATAAGAAAATAAAAATGTCATTCCTATACAACTGGTGTTTATTTAGTATCAGAGCTCTGTGCAAACTGTGTTCAATTTTGCACTGATATCTTTGTTGCACTGTGGCAGAATTGCCCATCAAGGCCTGCAGAGAAGACACACACTTGAGATAATCAGCTCAGAATAGACCGGACTATCTGGTGATGAATTTGTATACCAGCTATCTTCATTATAAACGTACAAGTTACCAACTCTGTAGCCTTTTAATAAAGACAAGAAGGTTTGGCTCTCCCCTTAAAAACAACAACGGCATACATGGCACACGCAGTACAAAGGCCTTATTGTTCCTCCACCAGTGCATGATGGAAACATTAGCTTCCACATCACTCTGGTAATCTGTCACTTCAATGGCTGCTCCCACTGTTCTCACTGTATGCAGTGTTTGTGTGCTTGAGATGAAAGTGTGTACGGGTTTGTGATAATGGAAGAGTGTGGGTGTTGATTCAGCTGCAGTCATCCATGGTTTAGGATACACAGAGGATATTGTGGGCTCCAGAGTTTGGCACTGTTACACTTATTATTAAGTATCAGTTCATCAGCCGGAACCCCACAGGCATAAGTGTGGTCTCACAAGGCGTTATATAAGAATGAATTAGGTTTAGTTATCCCTTCCCTGTCTTCAACCGCCCCATCTTTCTCCTGGTTTCTCTTGTAATAACAGCAACCACTTGCTGTGCAGGGAATGCAGCAATTTAGAGTTTGTTGTTTATGCACACAACCCACTGCTTAATGTAGTGCCGAAATGGAGAGCTTTCACATTTATGCACTTTTCCACTTGCTGTGAACCAGGCCCCATCTCTGGTCCTTGCTCTTTTTCCCCCTTAATTTAGTCTTCTACTTCTTCTTTTATAGCACTCTGGGAAAGCTACAGGTCACACATTGCAGATCTTTCTGATTGGTGCTAGAGAATTGCAGAATGTGGTCCATCCAATCCTCCTCAGTCCTCTTGGGCATGTGATGAGCTCAGCAGAGTGTGAAGACTTCAGGGGCCCTTTGGCTTTAGCTCCGTCATCTGTGAAGGTTATCTTTGAAAGGCTTTGGTTGCAACCTACAAATATTCCCCCTCTAGGTAAAGTCTTATAGGTCTTACAGTCTTGGTCTGGTACCTTAGTGGGTAATCTCTTTAAGGGCACCACTCCTGGAGAAAATGAGTTACTCACTGGGTATGCTGTGAATATGTGAAAGACCCCGGCAACCATGTGATCAGAGCACTGTGAGATACCCCGAGTCCTGTGGTGTCAAGCCCAGTATCCAACTATGGCACCTATATCCCCAGGCAAATCACAGCAGCTGGAATTCATCCCCCCCCCCCCTTGCTCCCAAGCTCCTCGCTGTCAGAGAAGTGCACGCACACACACTTACATAAACCCACATGTGTATATCCCTCATACACCGGGGAAGCAAGCAGGCATGGAGCTGGTCCCGGATTTTATCGGAGGTGACAGCTTCTCACACTTCAGTGTTTGGACCACCTCAAGTAGCTGGGCTATGAGGGGAAATGAGCACTGCTCCACTACAAAGTCCAGATTTAGATTGACTGAGCTTGTCCTTGGGCTTGTGGGCTTCTTCTGCTGCTGCTGTACAGCTCCTCTGCCTGACAGAACACCCACCACTGCTGCAAGGGACTGGTGTGTGAATGTGTGTGGATTTGTGTGCATGTCTGTGTGGCACATGTGTGTGTGACTCGGTAGAGCCTACTTTGAAGAGTCAGAGAGTGGGGAAAGAGAGCGATGTGTCAGGTTTGCTTAGAATTGAGGGTGGCATCAGAATATGCTTGGCACTAATATGGCACCAGTATCTCTGTCCCCATCTCTGCTTTCTGTCACTTAGTTGCCATTCTCTTCCCGCCCTTGACAATGTCTCTTTGGATTATGTGATTGGACTTACCACTTGGAGCCCCTCATCCTTCTGCAGCACGCCTCCCCCATATGTCTCTCCTCTCCTGCCTCGTCTGTGGCCTGCCTCCTTCGTTCTTCCTATAATGCACTTGATGTCTATTTAGAAAACCTGGTGAAAGCTGTATCTGTTCTGCTGTCAGAGGATCATTGACAGCACTAATGCTACTTGTGCTTGCCTCATTTGGCAGGAGGTGACACGTACCTTCACTCTCCCACATTCATCAAGTGGCGATATGAGTGCCCATGACATCAGAATCAGAGCAAACCAACCACAAAGTTCTAGGCAGCCCTCTGCCTGGACAGCCCCACCTTCTCATTACAACGAGAAAGTACTGCTGACCATTTCATTGCTTCCACATGCTTGTTCCAAATTTTCTAAGTGGATACTGTAATATCAGAATTGACTAATTAAGTGCTGTGAAATTGAGACATATCTTGCGGTAGCATCCCAATAGAATATTGATTCTCCTTTATTATATTTGACACTTTTAGCTGGTATGGTAATCATTTTAGCTCTTTAGTGTCAGCAGAAATCCTAACTGCAGTTCTGCTTTTCTGTGTTTCTTGCTTTCTGATAAGAAATGCCTTATTATGTGATAATGTTAGGTTAAAATAACCAAAAACCAAAATAGTTTTAGATTCTCAAGCATGACAATTTGCACTTATTCCAAAAGTATTGTTTGTTTTCTCTTAATGTATTTGATGTTTGAATTAAAGCTAAATTTATGTAATTTATGTCAGTTGTCAAATGTTGCTAATATTTTCCTTTTTCCTTTTTTTATAATCAATATAATGATATGTAAAAATATAATCTTTAAATCTCCACTATACATATAGTCAGATATTTGTTGATTTCATTGATTAAAAGTCTAGATGCCCAGGAAGCTCTAGTTTAATATACACAAACCACATTTTTTCTTTTCTTTTCATGTTAACCCCAGACAAAAATACATTAGATGTTATTGATAAATAGTTTGTTCAAAGTAAAAAGATGTCAAAGTTGGGTCTGAGTTTTTTTGTGTACATTTTAAAAAAAAGTATTTGTGAAATATTTTATTTATTATGTTTTTGTAAAAGGCATAAATTTAATATAAAATTCAGTTCATTTAAGCTTTATTTGTTTAGCACCACTTGACAGCAATGCTATCTCAGGACACTTCACAGACATATCAGTTTGAACTAATTTATAATAAAACAGTCTTGCTAAGGAAAACCAACAGTTTGCATTGAATCTTGACTTTTATCCAGTCTCCCATGCTGAGCATGCATGAAGCGACAGTGGAAAGGAAAACTCCCTTTCAGCAGGAAGGCAAAACCTCAGGCAGAACCCAGCTCAGGGAGGGCAGGCATCTAACTCGACTGGTTAAGGTGGAGACGACAGGAAAGAAAGATTGTCATGCACCGCAGCTTTTATCTAGGAAGACGTGCAGAAAAATGAAAAATATGTTAATGATGGCAATACTGTCATATGTTTTAATACATATGGTAACGAACAAAACACAGAAATGAAAAGGAAGTACTCAGTGTGCCAAGGTTTAACTAATGGAAACTCTAACTAAAATATTAGTTTAAAATGGAGGTCTTAAGCTTGTTCCTAAAGGTAGAGAGTCTCTACCTCCTGAAACATACATTGATTATTCCCTATCTTCCCTATCAGTATTTGTGAGCTGACACAATCCATAAATTTTAGGACCTATTTTTTTAGAGAGGTTGTATTTTGTAGGGAGATTTTCATAAAGCTTGTTACGGCATATTTTTGTATCTCTCATCAAGTAGTCCCAGATCTCAACAAATTTATTTATATTTTTTTTCTAATAATTAATTTTAACTGAGGAAGACCTTATTATTTTGCTGTTTGAACATTTACCTTTCACATTTATCATCATCTGAAAATAAACAAAAATAACCAGTGGGTAGGAAATACAATTTGCACCTGCTTACCAGCATGAAGAAACCATAAGTGTTAACACACACTGTTGAGTTTTTAGAAATTATGAGAATACAAGTAAAAACTAAAGTTTTTATATATTTTTTTTCTTTTTTTCCTAACAAAATTATCCAGTCTGTTTTTTTATTGTGTGAAAGCATAAGTATCTATTTTCAATCTGAAAATAATTTGTTTTTTCTTTCTTTCTCACTTTTTTTTTGTTTAATTTGTTTAGTTGTTTTCTTACCCCATTCATGGGAAACCTCACTGCTCAGTGCAGCTTAATACAGTTTTATAGAACACATAAATTCTATAAAATATGTAAGTAATGTCACAGGGAATTACCATATCTGCATTTCTTATTGTGTTATTATTATTTTATCGGGACATACCCCCCCAAATGATTATTTTACTCTCTTTTCAGGGGTATTCGCCAAGTGTCGCTACATCTACTATGGCAAGCATTCAGAAGGCAACAGATTCATCCGAAATGATCAGCTCTGATGGATATGGAGAAGAACATTTTAACAATGGATGCTCACAGAGGGGCAGAGGATCACATCCTTCTATTATTTATTAAAAGCACTGGTGATATTTAAATCACCCGATCTCCTGCTGGAAAAATGCTATACTTTTATCCAAATATGCTGTTAAATTCACACAAGAGGAATGTTTATTGTTTAGCTTTATTCGTTTCTAGCACCATTATGACTGCCTCATCTGCTGTAGAGTGTAGTGGTGTCTTCCTGCTTGCAGCTCAGAGTCAGTGATGACACTCCCATTGACATGATTGCCTCTAAGCATCAGCTGCTACACAAGTCAAGACATACAGCTCTCACACACACACGTAAGAACAGTCTCTATCTCTTATTGTCTTACACACAGGCAGTGACAAACAGAGCCAACCAATTGCTTGCCTGTCTTTGACAGCTATGATGGATCACTTGTCCACTCCCACCACTAATCAGGGGTGAAAGGGGTGCCGGTCACCCACCTGGGCCCAGACGTGGACTCATTTCCTTCTTTCTCACTTGGTCTGTCTTCTCCACCCACACATACACATAGAGCTGTGTTTTAAAACATTAAGATATGGGAGAATGTTGTTTGCACAACATCAACAATAGAAATCAGCAACTTTTGCTTAGTTTGAATCAGACATTTAGATTAGTTACTAAAAATAAAACCTTATTTTAAATTGCAGACAAGTATGATGTATGAGCAATAATCCAGTCCGTGTATTTTGTGGTGATTGAATGTCCATAGGGATTGTTTGCATAAAATTCAGCCTTTAAATGTAAAAATAAAAAAAAAGTATTACAAGCTTTTGTGATGACCTGAGTTGTTACTCATATTCTATACATTCCAGCTCTAGTTTGAGCAAATTTAAGTCTTTTTTTTTTAGTGTGGGGGAAATCAAGTAATTCTTTACCCACTAACCCTAAAGCACAGTAAAGTCTACACTAGATCAAATCTGACCTGCTTGCCCATTTATAAACTGCATCAGGTGACAGTCTAAAAGCACAAGTTTAATGTGTTTAAATGAGGCCTTTTATGCTCCAAATCTGACACATATCTAATGTTTTTATAATCTATATAAATGATCCTGTCTCATTTCCTCTGACTTTTGCATCACTAAAGTGAGACAAATGTCACAATTTGGCAGAAAAGGAGGCAGAAAGTAGCATTTTACTTTCAGAAACATTGTATGGCTCTACATAAGTCACTTCAAAGCTGTAGACTTATAAAATTAGTCTGTTGGTGGTTACACTCAAATTATAATGTGAACAACCATACAAAAATATCTGACCTCAGCAAGAAACTAATTAAAGTTAAATTAAGTTTTAAGAGTGTGTTTGATGCTATTTTACTGTGATTAAATACAAACTTGTACATTAATCTATATATTGTTTGGTTATTTTATTAGAGGTCATTTGTCATTGTATTTTGGCCTTATGCTAGTTTCTCTTTAATCACTTTATTCCCATGATATTGACATTTTCAATTCATGATTTGTATTCAGATTATTTGTCAGTATAAAAAATATCATTTTCCATATGTTATTGAAGATTTTTTTAATTTCAATTGTATTACTTTTATCTGTATGATTTTACATTATTTTCATTTTAGCATCCTGTTTCAGCAGCAGGTATAAGGTTTCAAATGCAATCTTTATGATTTTACCCTCAGAAATTATATTTAGTTTAACTGTGGAAAATTGTAATACATGAATACAATTAAAAGGGTCCAACTGATATGTCTCTAATCTAATATGCTCTTAATTTGCCTTTAGTTCCTTGTCTACCACAATACATTGCTCTGTAAGATACATCACATCAATATCAATGTAATCAATATAGTGAAGCTCATATTTAATTGACCAGATATACTATTATTACTGTAGTGAAGGTGGTTAAAAACATGGGTGGCAAATTTTATCATTACATTTATATCAGTACATTTTTTCATTTGATGTAGTGAGACAAATGACGATGACAAAAAAGGCTTGATGTTGGTCAGGTCTGATAGAAACCACTTAGGGTTTTAGTAAAGCACGTCACTCATCTACAAACAGATGAAGAAAAGGTCAGATGTAGCCCAATGCTATGTTTGTTCACTGTGTCTCTCCCTCTTTGTTTCTAATTTTTTTTATGAACTGAAACATTTCCTTTAGTTTGTAAAATTTGTGTATGTGACAAAGACCCGGCTTGCATGTGTTCATACACTCCACAACTTTGTACAGGACTGTATGACCATATTCCAGATGACATGCCACTCAGGAGCCTGGTCACTAGTGCTTGCGTTTCAAAATGACAAGGTTTATTTGTCTGTGTTTTGATATGCTCAGAGGAAACTGGAGCTGACAGCCGGAGGAGGCAGGAAGAGGGGAGCCACAACAAGTTCCCCCCCGCACGACACAAAATGTCATCCTTCCCCTGGCTGCGGCGTGCGCCCAGCCATCCTGCTGAAAAGAGCAGACATTTAAAACTTTGTGACATGTGTCACAGGCACTGCCATTGAGCCAGTGCCACTGACGGAGCTGGAATTGACAGGCTCCCAGCCACCAGAGCTGGCTGGGGGACACACCGAGTTTGGTGTGTGTCACTTCCCATCCTCGTCAGGGACGCATCCTGAGCTGCCACACCAACGCAAACTGCATTATGGTTTGGGTAGGGAGTGCTGGAACGGGTTGACATATGCTTGATGTACGCCTTTGTGCATGTGAGGGGATGAATTGGATGCATGGCAACATGGGCAGTCAATTAATTAGGGTAAAAGCCATATATCTACCTGTAGGCACTGCCCTCTACGACCCTCAGCTCCGTCACTGCTGCTGCTTCTTGGGAACTTCCTCGCTGAACAAATGGCGCGCCACTTCATCACAGCAGATCAGTGACATTCTGCTATAGTAGCCCTCCAGGCTCCACTAGTGGCTATAGCACATGTGTGTGTGTGTGTGTGTGTGTGTGTGCATCTTTCTGCATTTGGTAACTCACATAGATAGTCCAACTTTTAATATTTATTTTATTTTATTTTACAATGCTAAAGGTCTTGAAAGTCACAGGTAAAAATAGAAGATAAAATATGTAATGGTGTCACAGATTTTGACCAGAGTCCTTGTTAGCACGCAACAATGTTTACTGAATATTAAATTCTAGATAATTCTATATAGATTAAGTTTATGCAATGTTAGATACTTTATTTGTAACTATAAATCTGACCAAAGCAGGAACTCCTTTTAGATTTTAGTTGTCTTAAATTGTTTTTACATACACTTATAGAAATAATTCTATAGCAATATAGAGACCGTGCATTCTCTATTGTACATCTACAGTATGTTATGGGAAAGCTTGCTTCAATCCATCAAAAAGTACACTAGGAAGTGACTTGCTGTCAAAAAAAACAAGGACCGATCAACCCATTGGTAGCTCTCAGCACACAACCTGAAAACTGATTGACATGAGCCAATGCAAATTACATAAAGGCAGACAGAGAAGAAAAGGACTTGTCTTTGTGAGTGGCAACTGCCCGCCGATAGGAGAGCAGCAAACAGGACAGGGTGAGATTTAGATTTAACTGTCCTTGTGGCTCTAGCACCCCTAACACACACACACACACATACATTCCTGTTTTCCTCATCCTGTTTCTGTCTCTGACATGCAAACTTTCCCTCCTGCACATGACTACATTTGGCAGCACACGGCCGTCTTACTTTCTCCAGAGAAGCTCGAGTGGGGGAAGTGGCCCTTATTTCCGGGCCTGGCCAGTCTTAGATGAGTAACATTTGTCATTCAGGGTTGTGCTGTTGTAATTAGCTTGTCAGTGGGCACCGGGCTGAGCTGGCTCTTTTTGCTAAGAAAGATGGACAGACTGACACAGCAGCTGACAGCCAGTCGATAATGTGGCAATTAATGTCATAAATAATTCCACTGCCAATTATATCAAAATGGACCTTGTTCTTTCACAGGGTCTGCTACTCCCTTATCATTTCCTCTGATAAGGGGAACAACTGTCTTCATCCCCCTCTATAATTATAGGGCTTTTTATATGGAAATATAACATGGCCTCACTCCCCGCATGTTTATTTCCCGGGCGTGCAAAAGTAGAAAGAGGTAGACATGGACACTAAATGTGACATGCTGATAAATGTGCTCTGTGGCCCTCGCATTCATCGGGTCCTCTGACAACACCACAAGGCATTTTAAATGTCATTGGCATGTTCAAAAGAGAGCGAAAGAAAAAAAAAGGACTTGATTTGAAAATGCAGACAATTATGTGAGAGGGATCAATTTGAGCTGATATTCTAAAGGTTGCAAAAGCTTAACCAACAGTGAGAATATTGATCCTGACACTGCATCGCTTGGTGGGAAAAATTATATCCATTCCCTTTCTTCGGGATGCAGGTCAATCAATGGCAGCAAGTGAGAATAAATGATGAGCTTGAATCAGCAAGGGTTCACTGAAAAGTAAATGTGCTGTGTATTGAAGGAAAGTGGAAATGTGGGAATTTGCTTTGAAATGCTTATTATCCAGTGCCTCGGCCTGTTTCAACGGGCTCATTTGTCTCGACAAGTGACTCAGTCACTGTGAACGGCCCCCATCAGCCTGACACTAAACTCTTCCTGTGAAATGTATGAGCAAATAAAGTGAGCTCAGCACATGTAAAGCCTTCCTAATGCATTGTAAAACAGCCTTAAACACATCAGATGTATCTTCGGGATGGGAAGGTCGCTCCGATGGTAATATATGGTCTGTGCAGAGGAGTCTCAAGGTCGCGTCAAATTCACCTACATAATGCATGATTTCCCGTTACTCTTACAGACTCCAATCATGCCACACAAGCCTTGAGATGAAAATTTTACCAAGTAAATCAGCCACCTTGCTGGCATTTCTATTACCCCTCTATGTGCACTGACAGAGAAAATGAATAATTCTAAATAATAACACACAATAACAAATCATATTTATTGCTCAGGGAGAGAAAAGCTGCAGTGGCTTTAAAACTGAGAGCTGGTTTTTGTTATTCTTTCATCTTGCTTGTATAGATTTTACATCAGCTTCTTGTTTGTTGTGCGAAAATGTGTAAAAGCGCTCTTTGTACTTTATGGAGATGAGTGCGTCTCTCCTCCACTTGTCACTGTCCTCTTGTTAGATTGTGTGCGTAATTATTGTGTCACTCATTGCACGAGAATTGCTTTCTTCGAATAAAGCAGTTAAATGACCCTGTTAGCATAATTAATTTAACCATCCTGAGGGGTTGCAGAGTCGCAGCATCATGAATATTAATTATTGTCAGTGTCAGCGCTAAATATTGTATGACAACAATGCAATATGTTTTTGTTTTGTTTGTTTTGAAGTAAAATGCTGTTTGATGCCATTTTTGAGGAAAGATTCAAGTATTTGTTTTAGTTTCTGATTGCTTTCTTTAATTTTTCTTTTAACACATTTACATGGATGAATAATATTTAAAACAATCATTTCCACTGCACATATTATGGGATGAATATTTGAACAGACATTCTTTCTTTTATTGCTTCTTCATCTTTAAAACAACAACCAGACTCATTTGGCAGAGAGAACAAGCAACAATTATTCCAAATGGAGAGTTTGCATTTAAATGTGAAGCCCTACAGCAACACTTTGAATTCCACACACTTGATTTGGACAATCAGACATTTCAAATTAAATCACAAATTAAATCTTTTCTACAAGGCTCAGAGGTTGTTGAGTTGTAGTTTGCATGTTTGCGTTTATCCAACAGGTTGACTTGAAAAAGAAGCAGAAACTGTTTATGGGAGAGAAGGATGATTCTCTCACTTCAGCAAACATATATAATTTCACTGAAGCACAAGAGAATATTTGGAGGGGAAAAAGTATTTTACATTGAATTAAGTGATTATATCACGCTTTATTTCAAATGGCTTCAGCAGCAGCCTGTATGTGAGTGTCATTGTGGATAACCATGTGAAGCCTGCAGGAATTCAACCTCCACCCCCCTCTCTTTAAAAAAACAAATGGGGGAACATTTCCCATGATTGTCTTTGAACTGTAAACATTGTTCATGCATTTCATATGATTACACTCGAAATAAGCCCCACAGTGTTGTGACCCCCGGGAGGGGTGTGTTGTGTCGCATGTCAGACTCTGTGGTATTTCCTGCGGCACTCTGAGCCGATCTCCGAGGGTCCTCTGGAGGGCAGCCTTTTAAATGGGCCAACTCGGCCTTGGAAGACAACACTGACACACGGAAGTAGCCTGTTTTTGACACACAGCTGTGAGTTATGGCAAAGAAAAGGTGAGGGAGATCTGTTCTTAAAAACATGGAGATCCAGCTCACCTCCCTGGGGTATGGATGAGTACAAATGAAATCCTTGAATCATGAATACACTGGAGATGCGGCAGTATTTACTGCAGCCAATCTGCAGCCAACAATAATGGTGGTCAGGAGCTCGGAGCTTATGTTTTAAATATGGATTTCTTTTTCTCTTGCGTTGTTTGCGTGGTGACTTTTTTGTTTTCTGTTGTCAGCATCTTGGCTCAATTTTATACTGTATATAAACCTGATTTATCATGTAATTATTTATTCAAAAGTAGGTAGAAAAAAAATCTAAATTGGGCCAAAATATTTAGTTTAAATTATTGAAAGAGAAAAATAACTAAACAAACACATCGAAAGAACCTGGATGACTAAATCAGGGCAAATATAAATAGTTATTAACAACAAGTTAATACCTTTGGTTACACTTCAGACTTTTATTCACATTTCAAACAGGCTAATTGGATTCAAGGCATTATGTTGCTTCAGTCAGTTGTGGGATATTTGCTTTTGGATGTGGCTGTGGCATGGCCTGTCCATTCCGCATGATTTTGTATTCACTGTTTTCTAAACGTTTAAATAGTTTTCTTAAAATACAGTTTAAAAATGAGTTTTTAAATAAACCTTTTTTGCCTGTTTTATTCATTTTACTGTCACAGTAAAACAATAATTACATCACTTATAACATTCAGGAAATACTAGTTGTCATCTGTTTCTATTCTTGCTTAAAATATCAACTGTTTACTAATTCCCCTTTTGATGGTGTGCCATGCATTATTACGGAGACTGATGTGGACAGCAGGCAGGTCAGTCAAACCCACATATTCTGTCTTTAACACTATGTAGTTGTAAGCATTGGAGAAGGTTGATAATTATCCCTATTAAAAAGAATAGACTTGCCTTGAAAAGACATTGCCCCAGTGGTAACATGTTTCCAAAATTCTAACCTAAACCTTTGCAATATTGTTGGTTTCACACATACATAGGACACCTATGCCATGGACATTGATGCACAAATACTGACTTTTACAACTTTTGTTGTAATTAGCCTGTATGGCCACTTGATCCGGACTCAAACCAACTGTCAAATGTTTTCTCAAAATCAAGCTAATGGTTCTTTTCCCACTGTCTGTAAGTCAAGTTTAGATTAGTTTACTGAGCTGAAACTGGTGATAATATCAGTACAGTGTTGTACTTTTACCTGTAGGGGTTGCATATATTTACTGGTTAAATACTGATCAGTGTATCAACATGAGAAAAAAATGTCCTTAAAAAAAGAAAAATACAACAAAATGCCAGGTATACAAATGAACTGCTAAATTTAGTATAATTGCTTTAGGTTAAGGAGGTTTATCTTGTTTCAGATGATGAAATTTTCTCCTGTTCCTGTTTTGGACAGCAGCTTGTTCAGCTTCCCCCTCAGTTCCTCTCTGTTTCTCCAAACTGAGAGTGTTCTGACAGCTGTCTTCAGCAGGAAAGACACTTACAGACAGGAAAGTATTTTAAAAAACTGTCAACTTTATAAAAATGGAACACTACTTTAATACTTTACCATGAAAGACTACAATCTTCTGCACCATTTCTCTCCAACACCTGCTTGTTGGGATATTTTAGTGAGGCTAGCTAGCTGTAGTATTCTGGAAGTTAAGCATTACTTCAGTCAAAGATCTCACAATAAACACTAAAAATCCTTCACCATTCCAAATGTGCTTATCAAGGTTTAATGACGAAAGCTAAACATATTGATCTGCCTACTGGAGGTAATTTTCATGTCCCTGAGCTAAAGTCTTATTGGTTTTTATTATTCTCTTCTTCTGTATGTGTGCATTACACTTCAGCCAAAAACCTTCACAAATCCGCATCAGAAATGTTTTCTTTCCTTCTCTCTCTCTCTTTCTATCTCTCTGTCAAACAGGCTGATAGGGTAACCTTGTCTGTCTTTCCAAACATATTGATTGGACTGTGAGAAGAAAAAGACTCTGAGACCAAGTGCAGAGGCTAAACATAAAGTAATTCACTTCCTTCTAATAACATCAAATTGTCTCACAAGGAAAAAAGTTTTTGACCGTATTTAAAAAAAAATACTAGTAGTCTTTGACCCCATTGTGAAACTAAATCAATACACTTCAGTCATATCATAAGAAGGATTTGCAACAAGATCAAGCATGATTTTTGTTTTAAAAACCAGCAGAATATGATGGTGAAAGCCATCCACATTTTGGAGTTTGCTATTATTTATTTGTCAGATAAAAAAAAAAAGAAAAGTGACAGGCTAAGAGAGGAAAACTTCTCCAGAAGAAGACCTTCAACACAAATTACAAATGGCAGAGGAAAAAGAAAGGAGAAAAGAAAAACCACCAACCCCAGTGCCTTTGTTGTTCTGCTTTAATTCTGTTAATCGCCCCAAGGTAAAGATTAGCTGCTCTTGCCAATTTAATTCAGCCTCAAATGATGTTGCTACAAGGTCACTTCTTCTTTTCTTCATCTCTTACTTTTTTCCTTTATTTCCCCCCTATTTGCCTCCCCACTTCCATCCCACCTCTCCCTCATTTCTCTTTCTGTGAGCAGGATTGAGTTGTCATGTAGTTCTAATAGGCAGCACAGGGAATCATTAGTCCACCTCAGCTCCCTGACTGATGGGTATTTCACTCCAATCATCTGAGTACTATGCGTGCGTTTGCGTAGATGTGTGTATGTGTGCAGAAGAAAAAAGACAAGAAGAGCCCCCTTCCTCCTTCACTCCCTCCAGCACATACACACATAATTTTCTGTTACCGCCCCCCCTTCGAATTGCCCCTTGCCATAGCTTTGTGTGCTTGCTGCTATTGACAGTGTCAGAGCTGAGAGAAGATGTCTTAATCAACTTGGACACACTGGGCATTGATTTAACAAGCTGCTGTAATGACCTTCTTGTTTTTGTAAAGGATCACTGTTTATCTGGGCCTCAACTGATGCACTGAGTGTGCCTCATTGTCATGGAAACTATTATAACATCTGAATTGGGATGTGGAGGACTAGATCTTCTGCAGCTCCATCACAGAAAATACACAGCATCTTTCACATACACGGTGCAACAGATATGTATATTTTTGAGGTGATGTACATGTATACCTGCAATCAACTGAGATGATGCTTTTAAGTTCAAATTATTTGGGGTCAAAGGTTATGCTTTGATTGATGTCAACATCTTTTATGTCAATCAATGCATTGACTGATGACATGCATTACTCCCATAGACATTTAATCTACGAGCCTCCCAGCTATTTTGGCAAATTGTTTTACACATTATAGCTCACTGAACTGGGTAATGACCCATAACAACATCTAAAACTGACAATGGGAAGGATGAGTCAAAAAAATATTTCAATAAATATATTATAGAAGATTATTCCAGATTTATTTATTGCACAAATGTCCTCACTGAAAACTAATTTGAACAATGCAGGCATGATCATCTTTGTTAGTTTTCAGGTATAAGCCTAAGAGGCATGGAGCTCACATCACCTGGTTCATGCCCACAAACACATCCTCGTGCCTTAAGAAGAAGGGGAAAAAAGACTGCCGAGTTGATTTGCAGGGATCTCAGGTTTCGGATGCTGTCAGCTTCTGTCAGGGCAATCAGCAACACTCAGTCTCCCTTGAATAGCCTGCACAGCAGACGGTAAATATTATTGGCATTCTGACACCCTCTCACTGCGGCAAAGTGTGTAAAATTGTTAATAAGGGACATGATGGGCCCACTGCATGCTGTCCTGAGAATGGAAGAGCTTGCTCTTGTCGGCAATTATCCAAATAACAGGATGAGGCGAATGAGGACAGGTGATTTAAGTCCTTAGCTGAGTGGTGGAGAGGTTTGTTTTGGCAGGCAGGAAGTAAAGAAAAGTCACAGGGGTCACTCAGAAAACATTGTCCTTGTGCTTTATTTATCAGTAAAGTCCCTTATAAAATACATACAGAGACCCTTCTTTGCATGTTTGTTAAAATTGCTGAAGATATAGTCCATTAATGAAGCACTTTAACACTTGAGGGTCATTCTACATCATGTTTTACACTAATTTCAATGATAGTAGAACCGCAAGGCTAGAGGTTGTTGATGTGTCGGCTTTAAGTATGGCTGAGAACAAGCTGCTTGTTTACTGAAATCCTGTGTTATTAGTTATTTCTACCCCTCTTCTCCAAAGTCTCAATGTGACACTATGATAAGGTAGCCGCTATTCCTTCCTTTGCATGGACTGGGTTCGTCATTATTTTTAAAGGCATAGTATCTCCAAGTCACAGAAGGACACTTTGATAGCAGAATAAAGTACATAATCGTAAACGTTTATGCCAGTATTTCTCACTGTATGATTACGTTTTTATGGCTCACACTCTGATATGGCTTGTTTTTGTTGCCACCGCCAGAGAAATGAGACAGGCCCAGAGGTGGCATTTCTCCTTTGCTTTATGGGGGATGGAAGATGCCTGGAGGAGAGTCCTGCTTGGTTTCGTTCGGTAAACACACTGCCAAGCTAAATGGCTGATCAATCAATTTCAGTGGGATCGATCTGCATCAGTTCTGGTTGCATGCACACACCCGGAGCCACTTTATTGTAAATCAATCATTTTGAAAACATCTCACAGAGGGGCCCGTCCTCCCTAACAAGCCATCAATTCCAGCTGCCTGTGTAGCACCCTTATCAGGCCACAAATCAGCAGCCACACAAACATCTGCTCCATTTCCAACGCTTTCTGCCTCCTCCTCACTCTGTCTTTCAGCCTCACTCTGTCCCCACCGCTTGTCGTGTTTTGATGGTGTGTTTGGCAAGAAGAAGACAGGAGAGGCTGCAAATCTTCACCACCCCACTTAAGATAACCCAAGGGTAATAGTGTTTGCACATTTGAGAGAGAAATGAGGACAAATGCCAGGGTGGGTCATACATTCTCCTTCTGAGCGGTTGTTTGACGTTGGAGTGTGAAATTGCACACTTCAGCTGAGGAGCATGGAAGAGGCGGGAGGAGGAAAAGAAGGGGGGCAGGGCCTGGAGACTTATGAGATGTCCACTGATTTCTAGCTATGAGGTAGGAGTGGTTCGGTTTCAGAGAGGTCACCCTGCTACACCATAACACCTTGGTATTGGTGCTGCTCAAAATGTTGGAAGGATTCTCAGGAGATAACACTGTACCCATGACATGGCCAATGCAGCTTCACCACACTGCATCTAGAAACCTTATTTAAGCCTGAAATTAGTCGTTACATAAAGGTAAACTTCACAATCTTTTTAATGGCATCCTTGTCACTGGGCTTTGCTGTGACAAGTTCTAGCTCGACAATAGAGAGAAAGGATTATTTTTTAAATAAATTGTTTGCCTCTTAAATAATTGTATCTGTGAGCCAAATCCACATTAAGATGCTGGGCATCCTGGTGTGTTGCACATTCACAGCTCTGACATGACAGCACAGTGAGATACCTGGTATGATGTCCTTTGCTCATCTGCTGTCAGTGTCTCCGTGGAGATATACGGGCCGGTGTGGACAGAATGCTATTCCCACCCATCACTGTGCATCCTCATTGATTGACAGTCTGACAGGTGAAAGTGATGGAGCAGCTAATAACATGTCAGTAAACGTAAATCAAGACTAATGCTAAATCCAATGGAAAGGCGGATTGGTGGTGAGACTTGGACGGCCGGGTCACCGACCACTCAGCAGGGAGGGGAATTGAAAAAAAAAAAAAAGTTTGCATCATCTGAGGCTTTCCTGATGATAGTCAAGGCCAGGAATTGAATTGAATAAGATATTCCAGCAGTGTAGTGATGGAGACATATAGATAGGATTTTTGATTTCCTTTTGTAGAAAATCTTCCAACTATTAATGGAAAAAATATGTCTAATAATGATAACCTCTATGCTACGTAATGTTATACCAGGTTTTTCCTTTTTTTGTTTGATTTTTTTCTTTGCACTTCTTTTTTTTAAGTTATAAAGTGGCAAACTCTTTTAGGAGATTAATATAAAAAATTGTCTTCCTCAAAACTAAATCTATTTTCTTTAAATAGATAGGATTTCAGCTTCTTAATGTTGCGGCTTTATTGGATTTTGTAGCATTTTACAATTGTATCACTTAGTCTTTTTTCTATGAATTGAGAATACAATATGAGAAAAGTGTGATTTAGTACTAAGTTGATGAAATAAGTTAAATCGTTGCTGTTTTTTTGTCTTAATGTCCCTTAATAAACTTTAAACATATTTCAATAGTGTCTTCCAATATATAACCGGAGGGCGTCGGCCACCTGCTGCAGGGCGATCAATCCCCACCTGAGCCTCCACTAGTTACCACCGCCCCACCGTCACGAGGTAACCCCAACTACCAACCTACCCACACCCCGTTGGCCAAACGCCCAGACGCCCCAGCAAAAAGCAGCCATGTCACTCACCTAGGAGACTGCCAGGAACACGTAGCCTCCCTGGAGCCCCGGCCAACTCCCTAAACCACAGAGCGACAGGGCCACAAGGCCACAATCCTCCACCAAGACTAAGTGATGGAGCTAATCACAGGGGTCCAGAGGGAGTGAAAATCTGCAGATAATGTCTCCATTTTGATGTGATCTATTCAAATATTTCCAAACTGTTGGATACAAAGATTATTTTTTTCCAATTCAGAATTTTCTTTGAAATACATATGATAGTGAGAATTAAGTTTACAGAAAAAAACATCATATTGACTTTACCCAGTTCACCCAATAGACCAGTGGCGGCTCCTGACAAATTTTTCAGGGGGGACAACTGCTGCGATTATGAATAGTGGGAAAAATAATAATAAACCAAAGTCAAATAAGTAACTTTACAGTGTTACATTGCATTGTTTAACCCAGTACTATCTTCAAAAAAGTCACACTCCGTACCCTCAAGCCAAAAATGTACACGTCCAAACAAACTGCTATAAAACCTTCAATACATCATTATTTTTTCACTTTTTTCATAAACCTCTTAATCAACTTCAGCACTGATCAAAACAATCAAACATCAAATAATTTTCATAAAATATTTTTTTAACCCTTTAAATGCCAGTTTAACCATTGAAGGATTGAAGTCTGGGTGGTCCCAAATCTTTAATAGTCCATTTGTCCGCATTATTTGGGCGACTGAATGGTAACTCCATCAAAGAACTGATGGAGTTGGAGCGGGAGTTGAAGTTGGTTGCCATGGCCGCCACATTGATCTAGCAGCTTCAAGAGTGCATGTGCGCACTGTACATAACTTTTCCCGCGCTGTACGTATCGCCCTAACACGCATCAGTGCGTATGACAAAATCACATTGGGGCAAGCCCTCCCGGAACCCATAGAAATGAACTGTAGGGTCCAAAATTTGAAAAAAAAAAAATCTCATCATGTAAGTCCTGGGGCGATTTTCAATCTGACCGAAATCGGCCCAAATCGGCTGCTGGTTGGGAAGTGTCCGCCCACTATGGGCCAGCCGCCCCTGCAATAGACACAGTTTTGTGTTTGCAGGAATATTACATTTAAACCATTGTGATAAGTCTTTACATACATTAAGCCAAAATTTCCGAACAGGTGAGCAAGACCACAATGTGTGAAACTAGCTGTCAATTGTGTTTTCAATGCAATATGTACAGATATCTAACTGTGACAGACCCATCTTGAACATCCGTTGTCTTGTATAATGACTTATATGTAGAATTTTGAATTGTTGTACTGTATATTCAAACTTTTTGTTTAACTGTTTAAACCTATTTCTGACCACTTTTGAATGAACTTTGGTTACTTCAGAAATTCCCACCAAGTCATCAAAGAGGAGGTGATAATAATGCTTTTAAAACACTTATATTGTCCGATCGTTTAGCTGATGAATGGCAAGTTAGAGATGATCAGATTACCACATGATTGAATTGAATTGCTTTACATCTAACCATAAATCATCAAGATAACTTGGTTTGATCCATTTGCACATGTATTGCAGCCTAACATAAGAAAAAGTTAAATTAAAATTGGACAAGTCCAATCCACCTCAGTCTTTAGTCTGTTGTAGTACTTTTAAAATGATACGTGACGGCTTGTTTTTCCAAAGGAATTTGGATATGTGAGAGTCCAGTGACTTAAAACAACTGGAGGATGGTTTGTTTGGCATCATTGAGAACAGATAATTCATTTTGGGTAGAATCATCATTTTAATGGAGGGAACTTTCCCCATACGTGTTTTGGGCAGGCGCCTTCACCGTGAGAGGTCATCCTCAATTGTTTTTAATAGCTGATTGTAGTTTAATTTGATTAATTCTTGTAAGTGAGGTGAGATATCTATGTCTAAATATCGGATGTTTCCAGATTGTATTGTGACATTGGGTCAATTTTGTAAGTTACAGTAAATTGGCATAACTGTGGTTTTTGACCAGTTAATTGAGTAATCTGATATTGATGAGAATGTATTAATGTGTTTGTCAGAGAAAGAAATGTTTTGGAATTCTGAAGGAAAAGTAAAACATCCTCAGCATATAAACTTATTCTATGTTTTTAGCATTAATTCCTTTAGTATCATTGTATTGTCTTATGGTAGATGTGAGGGATTAAATGAAAATAGCAAAAAGTGATGAAGAAAGCAGGCAGTCCTGTCTGGAGCCCCTCTGCAAGTAGAGGCTTGAAGTTTGATTGTTGGTCTTAACACATCCGTTTGGGTTGTTACATAATATTATCCAGTCTTTGAAAGATTAACCAAATCTAAAGTGGTTTAATGTTGCAAATAGAAACTTTCAGTTTACACAGTCAAATGCTGTTTCTGCATCTAAAGAAATGATTACAGATTTCTGATTACAAATAGAATAATCCTTTAGGTTAATTAATCTGTGCATGTTGGTTGAGGAATATCTTCCCTTTATATATGTCTTTCCTGGTCAGATGTATAATAAAAGGGGTTATTTCTTCATCCTCCTAGAGAGCTGTACTGATTATTTTACGATCTACATTTATTAATGAAACTGGACGGTAACAGGATGAGACTGTGGGGTTGTTTCCCTGGTTTGAATAATATAATAATATTGTAATATTGGCTAAATACAGGTAAAAAAAAAAAGGTATTTTTTGTTTTTCTCTTATTACTATAATATATCGTAAAAAAGTAGATGCCGGAAGGCTGTTTAAAGAGATGGAAAAGACTTCAGAAGAGGAATGCATGGAAGATAATTCATCAAGTAGCCTATCTGTGCTACCAACAAGCTGGACATTGCAGATATATTTATCTTTGAAGAAAAGCATCCAATATTCCCAAAATGAATTTTAAATAAAATTGCAGGGCCATTTTCCAATCAACAATCTGGAAATAAGCTCTGGGACTGCACACTAACATATCAGATGTTAGCTGCTTTCCAAAACTTGTTTAAAGTTTTACCAAGTGTTCTATAGACTATAGACTGGTGCTTTATCTATATCTGGAATTACTAAAATACTTTACGTTTGCCATCTTAAATTTAAAAGTTATTCATTTTCAAGGTTCAATATTTGATGTGCTAATGTGGAAAATATTGCATTCTGATTTGTGCATGCTTTACAAGCATCTCAGTATGTTGCAGGGACAGCGTTCTATACTGAGCAAAATAGAAAGAAAGAAACTTCTAATTAATGCTGTCAGTGCATTCTTTTAAAAACAGTCACTTCAGTTAAGCAAACAGTATACATTTATATTTTAAACTTCTTAATTTGCAACATACAATTAAATGCAGGGCAAGGAAATAAGGTTTTTCACTTCTCTGGATGAAATAAAAAGGACAAAGTTTCAAAGTTTAGAACACAAATACATCCATTTTAATTTGAGAAAATACAAAAAGAAACCATGTACAATCTATGTACAAACCTTTTGTACAAGACAGTATATTTATCAGCAGATTATATTTGACAGAGTCAGGTAGATCAACTCAGCACCATCAAATAATCCCGTTTCCATCATATAAAGAACATTTCCAAACTAATTAGAATACTATGCCAAACTCCTGTATGCTGCAATGGCGATATGTCAATAAATCGTATCTGTGATACGCAAGAGCAATATCCTGAAATCTTCCTGAACTGATAGGCAACAAAACAAAAGCAACTTTTCTTAGACAAAATTGCTGAATGCAATTTTTAATGTATTATTAAGACTTAAGACTCACCTCCCATCCCTGTAAGTGGTATTATTATATCTAGTACAATTCTCAGCAAATAATTCATTAAATCCATCTTTTACAGCAAAAATAGATTGACAAAAATAATGCAACAGTGATGTCTGATGTCTGAATATGATGTCGTATTTAATTTGCTCGGTGGAAAATAATATATTACAGGCATGAGCCTCTACGTGCATCTTTCAGTCATCCATATTTCACTACACTATATGACACAGGCAGATAGCCTGTACATGAGCACACAACAGACAGGAAGTGTGTTTGATGGTTTATGATCCCCAGCAGTCCCTCTCACCTCCTTTATGCCACTTGTCGCTTTAGTGGGACTTAGTATGGGCCCTACTTTTGACCTCTTGCACTGCCTGGCACTATACTGGCATGGAGGCATTGATGGCTTGGATGTTCTCCATGTCAGTACAAGATACTGTTCTCACAGTGGAAAACACTTGGACTTAGCTCCCCTGAAGCGAGTCCGTGTCCCTGAATGACTGAAGGATGCTTGCTCAACTAAATGCTTCATGGCACTTCAAAAAACACTCTAAAAACTTTAGAGGTATACAACACAAAGACCTAAAACAAACAGACAGGAGAGACATCTCAGTCCAGTGTTGTGAGCAATGCAAGCCTGAATGGCTTGCAAGCAGTTATCAAGTATAATGAAAGTAAATGGTGCATTATTTTGTGTGTTGCCAGTTTGCAGCATGTACTTTTCTATTTCTCAGCAGTGCTATGTTTAAGTGCTTTATAATTACTCTGTAAACAAACAAGAAACATTTGTGACAGTTAGTGGTAGATGATGACAAGCTGACAAAATGGAATGTAAACCCTGTAATAACACAAAGTAATCAACACATGAAAACCAAGGATGTTCTCTCTTTTGATAACAATTGCTGAATTGGTGCTACCTTCCATCTTAGCAATGGCTGCAAAACCAAATCTCACTTTTCCATGTGTCACATACAGTACTTAAATAGTCTCTGCATTTCTACAAGACCCAAAGATCTTTTATTTCCGAGATACACTGTTTTACTCTCTTTTTTTTTCAACATAACAATCAGTTTGTCGATTGTGTGTATATTGAGTCGGCGTCATTTCAAAATTTTAATAATTTCTTAATGTTCAGGCTAGAAAGTGTGCCACTGACAACCCAATTTTACAGACATTTTACTCACATATTTTCTGAAAAGAAATCTATTTTGCTACAATGTGTGACAGAGATGTAATCACAGTTCAAAAAGTTCACTTCAGGACAATGTGTATGAAGCTTCAGTATAGTTGCACCACACCCAATAGACGGACATTGAAGCTCAGATCTTTTTGTTTGAGAAAGAAATGTGGTCAGTATAATGGGTTGAATTTACACCAACATATTTAGCACAAGACCATTTTTTTCATATTCCAAAATGTTTTTTTTAGAGAGACTTTACCATTACAGTCTTATGAAGATCACTGCAATAATGTCATATTTATTTATTTACTTTTTTTTTCATGGAAAACACCAGCACACTGCGCTGCGATACAGACACACTCTTCCTTCACTCTGGGGACCTAATTTAGGTCAAACAGTCTAATGAAGGTCTTTTAGTTGTGGCCTGCACACAGTGGGAGCATCATCATATACTTCAATTCATTATTGGCTCTCTGATCTGCTCGCTAGTTAAATATAACATTTACTCCCAATACATAATCCTCTACACAACTACGCTCCATTTGGATGTTGTCAGCTAGACGCTTAGTAGAATACACATTATTCAGTGGAAACTGTATCTGTGCAACTAAAGAAGGCTTCGGACAAGCCCAAATTAATTTCTACAAGCACTCAGAGCCGAGCTGCCAGGCTGAAGATGATGCCTTCATGATGCAGGCTGAGCAATATTAACTCCAGAGTGATGCAGCTTGTTATGGGGGCCAGGGGGATAGAAAAATAACACACATATATATATATATATATATATATATATATATATATATAATTGAAATAGTGATCTAACATAATTTTGAAATGTTGCTTAAAGATACTTTTTATCTTCTAAAGAACTTTCCTCCCAGTTTTTGACTAGAAAAATAAGTACAAATAGATTATGTTAATGGTTATAAAATAATTTTTTCAAATGTAGAAATTCAACTACACATTTATATGAAGCTTACTCAAACCTCACCAGAGCTAGATTTGGATCTACAGGTGTGTGTGCAAATTACACTCTATGTTGCACACAGTCTAGCATAAAGAACACAAGAACATCTGGTGTCCTCCATAGCAGTCTGTGGCATGGTAACATTACCACCAACTATGGCTGAGCATTTCCATGAGTCAGAGGATCGAATACAGCAGCTTAACTCCTGAGAGTTTTGAGGCATGTGACATCTGGGTTGGCAATAGAGAACATCCAAGCTCTTTACTGCCTCTGTGCCAACCCTGTGCCAGGCAGTTGCTCCGATCAAAAGAGGACCCATTTTTATGCCCACTTTGCGCAAATGTGGCATTCTCTTCTTCAGATGTGAATATCAAACACAAAACATTCAGAAAAAGTAGCACACTTTTTTGTGATCTTGATTTTGCTGCAGATTTCACAGCAATGCATTCAGGCCGAGCACACGGCTGCTGCTTCGTTTTAGATCTGCTCAGTCATAGTTGGGGGAGGGGTTGGCTCGGTTTGAAATGCAACTTATTTGTTAGTAGATCCAAATCATTCAAACTATACTACCAATGGTTTCTACCATGACTCTGTTCTAGAGCTTATATCCAACATGCTGCACGCTCCAAGCCACACCATCACATACAAACTAATGAAGGGGGGTGGGGAACAGTGAAAAGCGCAACACCAGAGGAACAAGTGGTTGCAATGCACACATTTAACACAGAGTGTGTGCTGAATCACCCCTGAATGCAAAAAGGCTTGGAATGGTTATTCTCCATTCTTACCATGCAATCAGGTTAATAAACCACATGGGTTTTAAATGGCTCTCAGGCACATATCATGTTAGCTTGAAACTTAGTCATAGCTTTAGTAGCTGCAGAAAACAGGTAAATTCAAATGCTGTTTTCAACCAGCATACACCCACGCTGAACCATTCTCTGGGTTATAGCTTGCAATGTGGTTTTATTCTGCAGGCCTGGAATGCTCTCACTTAACTTGATGAATCAAGATGAAGTAGCAAATATTAAGCAATCACATGATAGCTAACAAACCAAAAAAGAAACTAGTAAGCCTCCAAAGTCAAGCAGCCCTTCCTTCCTTCTCTTTTTCCTCCAGCCGTCACTTCAAAAGAATTATGTGATGGTTGATGTTTCCAGTTGTTCTGTCAAAAGAAACTTATTCAGTTTTAGTGCAAATAGAACAGAAGCAGACAGGAGATATGATGCTGATGAACCCCGCTGGTTTGATGCATCACATCCAGGTAAATCTTTGGGAGATGATATGATCCGTTTGTCGCTGCAACGCTTCTCCTCCAATATCTAGTTACCTTATCCATGGAGACAGGTCTCATGAAGAGGTGAGCTATTGCAAAGAATAACAGGAAGTACTTTTTTTTCTTGTCAACTCTTAAAATAATTTCCAAAAGTGCTAAAGGGGTGGGACTGTACAATCCTTATTTGATTGTCATTATGTACATCTTTATGGATACATTAATAAACTAAACAATGTCCAAAGCATGGAAGTAGCATTAAAGGTATACACATAGGAGGTCCCTTCCAGTCTGGGTTTCCATCCAAACTTCGATTAGAAAAATGAGTCTTCAACACCTTTGTGTCATAATTATCATCACTTCTCCACTGGTGAACTCTAACCATGTCTTGAGAAAGAGCATATAGATGACTGGTGAGTCAGCAAGTAAACCTGGTGTTCAGCATTCATCTTCAACTTCTCTGATTGGTGGAATCAGGCTACTAGTGGATTTGTATTGGTTGACTTGATTGGCCATGTGAGTGCTCATGGGCTTGATCTGAATGTTCCTGGGGTAGGCATTTTCTGGTTCATCTGTAAACCATTTCTTTTCTGAAGAGAACAAGGCAAGACAGGGAGAAAACAAAAAGTTAGCTTGAAGAAGAGAGAAACATTGTGTTATTCACAACCATATTGCCTCAGTTTAAGTCAGACTGATATTTGCATGGCTTTTTAATGATTAGCATCAAACTGTGAGGTCCACCTTTTCACATTTGGTTTCTGATACATTCCAGCTGAAAGCCAATTCTATGTTTTAATAGAAGCATTACATACTTCACAGATAATTTAGTAAATGTGCAGAATATGACACATTTCTAATGTTAAGGTGCATAATTTTCATTGATAGTTGTGCAAATGAAATTGATACAGTATTTGAGTATTACAGGATCAGAGTGCAGAATGTTTTAGTCTTATTTGGAGGTATCCGGGCATCCATCTCAGAGATTTCTGCTATCTAAGCAAAATACGCACTAAAATTGATATTTTAGCTTGTGGTGTGCATACTTAACATGCACTGAGCATTCAATTTTAGAGGAACTTATATAAACCATAGATGCAGGTGAGGCTACTCTATATATCCATATGAGCAGCCAGACAGAGGATGTGGCAGGACTTTGGATTGCATGCAAAGTCAATACAAAGATGCAAGCAGACATAGAGACTATAGTTTGTTTGGACAGTACGAAGTGAAGCGAATGTTGAAAAAAGCTTAAACTTGACTCAAACGTTCAGTGTATACCCATGTTATGTTTCTCTGATCGAGTAGACCCGCAAGTCTAATACAAAACAACATGAACAGCATTAACTTTCCTGCAGTTTTGGTATAAGGCCGTGTGAGATGAGTGGAGCTTTGTCATACAGAAGACTTGATTTAAAGTGGTATAGGGCATGAACAAAAAAAATACAATGCATGTAGTTCAAGCTAGCTTCAAAATATAAGGGAAAACATAGCTGAAACTGCTTGAAAGAAAGGTTAATACTCTATTTCACAGGGAAAAGCCACTACTGCTAAAGCCATTGTCTTTCAGTCTGATCCTGCAGGCCATGCTAAACCAGCAACTAAGTTGACCATCTTTAAAAGCTGGTATTATTGCCTGCTCTTATACCTAAAACCTGCATGTAACTACCAGTATAAGATGTCAGTTGACCTTTAAATAAATTCTAGTGGGACAAACCTGCACACCAAACACACATCTAAAAAAAAGCCATGTTTCAGAGTTTTATTGATAAACTGATGTCACAGTAGGATCGTAAACAGATGACCAAAAGATCAGCGGTTACAGAAGGAGAAGACCTTTTTTCTGCCACTAAATTATAGGGGTGATTATCAGAGTTTGAGATAATTTAGAAGAAAATAGCTCAGAGGGAGACTTGATCTCTGCCCACGGTGGAGCCAATTATGATCATATCAAAAAAATTCTTGAGTGTCATTAGATAGTGTTATTTCCCTAGGCTATATCCACATTGACATTGACAAAACATTAAGCTGGAATCTAAAAGAATAGAGTTCTATCTGCAGGACATGTTCAAAGCTACATGTTTTGTTGTAATCTTTTTTTCTCCACTTGCAGATATGTCTTGGCTATGTGATTTGAAACATATAACTAGTCTTTGATGTTTATTAAATACAGATTTTTTTGTACTTAAAGTCTAAATTTTTAACATTTTCTATGACAGGCAGATCAATAAGTACTCCAGTTTGTCAATATTGTTTATTATCCAAGGTAGCCCACAAACTCAGAAAAAATGTATTTATGTTTCAAGTATAACATCTGAGGAAATATTAAACAGTGGAAAGAACAGAACAGAATCACATCCCATTACTCCTGACTACTTTAAAACAAAAAAACTAAAAAAAAGGAAAAGCCTTTGTCTGAATGAATGCTGTTTCTTGGTCTAAGTTCTGTCATGTTCCTTTAGAGTCAGTCAGCAACCCGACTTTTGGTATAAGCCATGTTCATTTCTACAGTTTGACAACTGCAAAACTCTTCCAGTCGGTCTCCCAGCATGCAGAGTGCAACCACTACAGATTCTTCCAGCAAATGATGGTATCTGGTAGCTGTTCAGCCAAAAAAGGTCACATGACACTTCAATACTTGTTGAACTCTATTGGCTACCCCCATCGATTAAAACCAAACTCAAGTAATTCTAGAGCGTCCTCAGCTATCTTCAAATATCTCTTCAAGAACCTCTAACATCCTAATATGTTTGTATATTTTTTGAAAATTTCTTGTCTAAAATTGTTACTGCAGTTTGTGGTAAATAATGTAAACACCTTTTTATGAGGTCTTGCCTCCGATGTCCATTTTGTAGTTGCAGAAATCACAGAGATGGATACCTCTAAACCTGATTCACCAAAATGTGCCACATGGGTCACTAATGTCATTTCAGAAAACAAAATTATTTAGCTAATTAAGCCATTGAGTTAATGATTTACAGTGTCCCAAATAGTCACATTAGGATTACGCTTTCACATAATCACTGTAAGCATGGCAATAGGGAAGAAAACTTAAAGTACTGAAAGTGTCATTTTGAAGAATATTTTCATGTTTAAGTATGCTATGAGAGCGGTGTTTCTGAGAGGAAACCATGTATGCCAGCTGTCAGAAGTTTGTAAACTCTCTCCCAGCACTTCAGAGGCATCTGCACTGCCATTCAAGATGTCACTTCTTTTTGGGTGAAGTTGTAATATCAAATTTTAACTTTGCTATGTGGAGCAAACCTTGTGTGTGTGTGGCTCGTGCATTCTTGCATGTGTGGAGATTCATTTATAAGTGTGTGTGTTAAGTGTATGTCAGCAAGCTTATGGCTGTAGGGCTGTGTGTTAGAGCACAGTCATTTGATGTGTGGAACTGTGCCTGGGGTGAAGCAAGATGTCTGCCATCTCTCTCCGGATTCTTCTGTTGATACGGTGAACTTAGCGATGTCGCCTTTAACCATCACAATCAGGTGCACAGGGTTACAAGGCGGGAACTTACTGACTCATACCCCCTTCAATTTAAACTTTAAATTGGTCACACCTCCTACTTTCTTGGTGTGACCAATGGGATAGGGCTGGACACACTTTCTTAAAGTTCTGTGAAGAAGTATGCGATTTGGCTGCATCAGGGGGATATGAATGAGTCTGACCTACATGTGAGCCATGATGGAGGTTTATAACACTGGAAAAACTGTTTTGTTACTCTGCTACTGGTAAAATAATAACCTCCTGTACTGAATGAGAGGATAAATGTGACATTTAAGTGTCTGCTACAGTCATCCAGTCGCATTCTATAATAGGGAAGATGCACAAACACACAGACCTCTCACACAATGCAAACCATTTTAAGTTCAAATAAATCATAAAAAGGCATGACCAATAATGGAAAGAGGGAAAATGATAGGTATTTGTCAGGATAAAAAGAAAAAAATCATATCATCGAGTAAATGCAAACAAAAAAGTGAGGGAAAGAGTAAAGGAACAGGGAGGGGTTTTCTTAACTTCATGCAATGTGGAAATGAGCCTGATCGTGGCAGGAGCAGCAGCAGACATTTTGCTTTCCAGATGAAAGCAAATCTTAAACTGAGGCATGGTTTACTTAAGAATCTGAAGAGCATCGTAAATAAAAACAAACTTCCCTCGTCATAACAACATCCACAGAGGACATAGTTATGAACAGAACCCCAGGTAAAGGTTGCTAAGTCATGCAGAATCATTAACTTGCATACCTTGGCCCATTCTATTCATCCTTGTTGCACTTCAAAAAGAGAGGTAAGTAATCTACTGTGAGTGATATTTACAGTTAATACACAACCAGCTTTCTTAAAGTTAACAAGTTATTTCTACAGTTTGGGCAAAATAATACATCTCATTTTAAGATGTATTAAGGTCTTATCTATGAGTAAATAACAATCGTAACAAATCTGCATGCTTTTTGGATGTGTCACGATTCCAGAATCACTTCACTCTCCAAACTTCTCAAGAGTTCAAAACTTATTGATGTATAAAATGAAAAGCTAAATGTTTCACCAAATTTTGCAAAATCTTACAACTCTATAATTCAAAGAGCAGGACATAAAAAGCTGTTCAACATGGACATGCAAAAAAGCAATACAAATGCATATGAATAATAAAATGTTAACACAACTAACGAGGAGTGATTTCATGATTAGCAGCATATGAAAAAAGCACACTTGTATCTACACTAAAATCACTAAGTTGGCAAATACAATACATCCATGATCCAGGCACTGATCATGTGCACATATATCCAACAAACAACAGTTATTTACTCCACAAATACTACAAATACGACAAGAAAACAGCTAAATATTTAAAACAGATACATCAGGTGGACCAGACAACATACTGAATAAGTTTTATGACTGAGTACTAACATCAAGATTGTCTCTAATCACAGTGATTACCTCATGTTTTGACATTTTGAACTTTATATTCATAAAAAGGGAATCTCAAGCTCAGTCTATTAATTTCCTAATGTCAAGTTGTGGTTGCTGTGATATGAAAGAGGAGACCACATGCTGATGATTATGGCAAAACAAAACAATAGCACACAGCACAAACCACACAATACACAGTTATATTCATCAGTGCTCGTGTTGTCACAGCCTGTCCTCAAACACTTACACACACACAAACACACACACCTATAAAATACGGATCAGGTTTAAAACACTGAGCATGCACACTGAAACCAATGTGTGAGTCTACATACTTCTGTTTGTCGCGGGCCTCTCTCGTCTTACTGCTGCGGTTTTGCCGGTTGGAGGGGGGAACTGAGTGTACCGAGGAGCTCTTTTTGCTGGAGGAATGGGAAGAGTGGGAGGAGTGGGATAAGCTCGTCCGCGACTGACCAGCATTGTGATCGAACTGCATGAGGCAGAAGATCAGGTCGGTGGGCACCAGCTCAAACTCGTACGGAGGGTTTGTGATGACATATCTATCCAGAAAACAAACATTTGAAACAATGAAGCTTTCATACACTCATCTCTCTTCTTGTTTCATGAAATTCTTTGTTTTAAACGTAACGATACCGTTTTGTGCACTGGCTCGGCGCGTTGAGATGAGCATCTCTCAATCTGTAGATTCCAAAACACAGCATGTTGTATGTCTTCAGCGCTTTACAGAATAGGTCTCCATAGCAGCCTCCATCCTGATGGGCAACAAAGCAGAAGCACTCTCAGTGCAACAGCTAATCACGCATTGAAAGTTGTAACAAAAATGTACAAATTCTGTAAAGTTTTCCATCTGTCTTTGCTTTGAAAAGAATGCTAAATATTGGCACCATAGACTGCAGCGATCAGGTCATTGTTCAAGTCATGCAATAATCCATTCTAAACAAAAAAAAAAAAGGTTGCATATTGAATGCTTTGTAAAACAATAACAAGAAAAGGTTGGAACTACATCAACACGGTGCCTATTTGGTGTTGTTCATTGTTCTCTTCAAAGTGTTTTCCACCCACTAAGGCCTGCTTTATGTGATTTCTCTTATTCACCTTGGATTAAGTACATGGATGAGCAGAGGCGGCCAGATGTGTGCTGCCGGGTAATGCCAAAACCTGTCATCTTCACTTAAACATCCACTTACCCCCAAGTCAGCAAAAGGCCCATCGTAGAGCGCTAGCTGGGCGACACGGCACCTGTCTCTGTTGGCCAATGTCTGAGGTGTGCTGTAGCCTCCTCTGAGAGCATTCTCCTCAGCTAACAGAGCTTCCAGCTCTGGGGTGGCTCCCCCCGTGACTAGTGTTCGGATAAGCGTGAGGATGTTATCGTTGAAGTATGTCTGGGAGAAGACAGTAAGGATTTCTGTCAGAGAGCATTCTTGTAGGCATAAGCAAGTAAAGATGTGGGTTTAAAAAGTCAATTAAACTGTGCCTTGCATTGCCTCTTCAGAAAGAGATAATATGGTAGAAATTTCAACATAAAAAAGTGGCAAAGTTTCTAACAGTGTATATAATTTTAATCCCATTCTGCTCTAAAAGAGGTTGATTTTTTTTATTTTCACTTGCTTCCTGCTCAGGAATGCCTCCATTGAGACCTAGTTCAAACATGCAACATTACTTCCTGGCAAGATGTCCGTTTTAAAATCACACTTCATTCTGATTGGCCAGCTTTTTCCAGGTCAGCAAAAGGGAAACATCCAGCATCTGTGAGCACCATTGTATCAATTTGCAAGTGGGAAAGTATTATGCTTTTCTTTCTTTTTCCATTACATTACTCTACCTGAAACAGATGAGAATTAATACATATCTGCACTGAGCTGACTTAAGCTTGACCCAAAGTCAAGAGGGAATAAAAGTTAGAAAATGAGCGATCAGAGCAGTCTGACTACTGAGTTTACGGCTCAAAGGGACTTCTTTTCCAGACACTGACATCATTCTTTGATAATGCTGGCATGTTTTTTTCCCCAAAGATTTTGGTAGGAATCTTAATTTAACATTTGAAGGAGGAAGAAAGACTGAGAGAGACAAGCAGCAAAAACATGCCAATCTCAATAAACTGGTATCTGCTGTTTTCATTAAGCTTTAACATTATCAATGACTGCAAATTGCAGTTCTTGTTTTGTTCCTCCTATTATGGACTAATTTAGCATTTTATACCTATTAGCATGCTTACTGGTCATCTCATGTCATCAAAAGCTTACATTGATTTTTTTTTGCACTAAATGTTAACTGTCTATTAAAGAAAGGTTGCTTTTATATTTTCAGGTTTGACATGTTAGTACTGATGGATAATATGAGGGTAAACACAAACACAACATTTGCAGAAATGAAACCTTTTGTTATTTTTTAATATTCCAAGAATCTCCCTGCATTGTGTTTACAGAAAAAAAATCTATAACATAAACATAAGCTTTTAATGGAAGAAAGTATTTCCTTTTAAATAATCACATCTTTACACAAAATTTGGAAATTTATGCATCTACATAAACAAATAATTTTACATTCTCATCTGACATATTTAAACCAAAGAAATTATAGTAAGCATGATTATTTTCAAAATATGTCTACTCTCCTCTCAAAGACAACATTTGACTGCAATCTGCGGGTGTCAGTTTCTCTTGTCCTTTAAGCCTGCTTTTTCCTTGTGTGAAGACAACCGATGTCACTCAGCAGCTGTGCCAGAGTGGCAGCGCCTATCTCTGGGTAACTGACAGGCCTGCAGAGCCTCATGATGAATGAGCATTGTCCATTAGCTGGCTTCACCTCTGACCAGTGCCAGACTACAGCTGACGCCTGCTTTACTTCCAGCTCATCTTAACTCTGCGTGCCCCTCTAACCTCTCATTCACAGAGAGGACGGCAGGATTTGTGTCATCATAGAACCAATAGGGGTAAAAAAAAAAGATAAACAATTGGTCAAGAGAGGGGGCAAAAAAATTATAATAAAGCCCCACCTCTCATCTCATTTCAGATGAACTCATGACATTGTAAAGAAATAACCAGTAATTCTTTGGCCTTCTGTAGCTCAGCCTGTATCATCACCCTTATGCCAATCTTCACCACTTACTTTGTTTCAACATATCTATCTATCTATCTATCTATCTATCTATCTATCTATCTATCTATCTATCTATATATATATATATATATATATAT
>JBAMIG010000017.1:14002463-14015830 GCA_037177335.1 Kiunga ballochi | reverse complement strand
TAATGAATTCTTTGGTTAAAGCAGCACAATGTGTAGACTCCTAAAACAGGAAACTTCAGGGAGACAGACATATGAATAATATGGGAGAAAACATCTCAAGAATTTGACATACATCTCTCTCACTATCACTCTCTATATCCTCTATCAACACTGCCTATCACTGACAAGGCTTTGATGTTGTCTCTTCCTTCAACCTGCATTTGGGTTGCATGGCATCGCAGGGAAAGTAGGAGGGAAAAAAAGGGGGGGAAAAAGCTGTCAATTAGCCACTTCCTCTCTGCAGCTCTCCCTCCCCTTCTACCCTCTATCAGTTAGAGCAGGTGATAATAACACTGACAGCATTTAGTGTTTTTACACTCAGCCTGAATCTTTCATCCACAGCCGCGTGTTGCACCAATCAACTCCACGGAGCCCCCCGTCACTTCAATCTGCTCAACTCTGCTCGCCTCCACACACGGGCTGACTGGCGCATGCAGGCGGGCTGCCGCTCCACCTCTCTCTGCCAAGACAGCTATCTTTCACAGCACTGACAACGGTGTGACTGGCAGCCTGTCACAGGCTCCACACACCTCCTCCTCCTTCTTTCTCCTCCACGCCTCAGGTTGAACCTACCACAAGGCTCAGGAAGAGCAGACATGATGCTTGCGCTACAGAGCCACGCCCAAGGGATATCAGTTGCAAAAGATACAGTGACATCCTCTGATACTGGATGTGTGTTGTCAGTCATGACCTGTCACTAATGTTTGAGGAGTGGCAATAATGTCATGGAGCCAAATGCAGCTAATTACTCCAATGTCATGTTGGATTGGCCGATGTAGTATGGCAAAGCTAATTGTTGCCTAAATGTGCTAAATTCATAAAAAACATTTGGAATAAAGAACTTTTTTGACAATAAAAACACATTCCTTTCCTATTTTCAAACCAATACATTCACTTAAGATTGCAACACCAAATATTTCCCCAAGAAACATTGGACATTTAAAGGGGACAAGTAACATTTCCCTTACATCGTGTCTCACTCCAATGCTTCTTCCCCTTGCTTTCTTTCCTAACGCTCCCTTCTCAGTACATATTTCAAACAGAGTTGAGTTATTCCAGTGTATCACTCTGCAGTCACAAGCTGGGGATGGGCATGTTCCCCCAATCCCTCTCTGCCAGACTGCGAAGGCAGCCTCTTGCTTTGAAAATTTTTCCCATCATGCAAACTGACAAAGGCATGCTTTTCAAAAGCCCACAGCCAATCTGTTGATCATTATTTATTTACAAAGGCCTTCGGGCTGCGAGTCCTGTAAAAACCATACTTGATACGTATGTTGGCTCTCTTGCGAGTTCTCTACTGTGTTTTACCCCTTCTTGCTTGTAGAATAAAGTTTCCCTAAGGCTACCTCAAACAATCACTTTTCATTGTGCATAAAATCTACCTCGTAAAGCACAACTGTTTAAAATATATGGTGTTATATGTTGACAGGGGCAGCTGTGAAAGGGGCGTGGGGGGGGGATTTGATGGGTAATGTGATGTTCTGCTTAGGGCTAAGACTTAAAAAAAAATATCTACACCTATAACAGAGGACCTGTCATCCCAGTACCCAAGAGCCAGCAGAATACAGAAGCACCCCTAAAGCAGAGAAAACTTTGACACCACTTTGAAGCATTTTCAAAACTGAGTAAATAACTTGCAAGGATTATTATCACTGTGAGATCAAAGCAGAGATGCATATATTACATGGCAAACGGGGACCATCTCCTAAGCAGAGTAGGATGAGAAGAAAAGGCTTTGCGCTTTAAGTTAGGCAAACTAAACAGCCTTTTAAACAAGCAGTTAGCTGGAAACGTGCCAGTGCCTGCTTGTTTTTATAGCTGATTTCTCCCTCTGAGCAAGGGCATCTAAAATGGTACTCTGCTGCAAACGAGGCTGAAGGGTTAAGACTCTACATTGGGCTAATGGTTTGGCAAGTGTAAAGGCTTATTAAGTGCTTGTTTGCAGAGAACTGAGGGGGTGGTTGACAAGAATGCTGGACAAAAATCACACTGGCACACCAGTGCAGAGGGATCGCTGCCTAAGGGAACCTACATACGAAAAACTTAGCTCAATTGTAAGAACAACTGACGACATCAACAATAAAACCCAAGGAAAAAAATGTACAGATGCACATGAATACCATTCTGTAATTTAATTTTAAAAGAAATTTAGGAAATTCTACATAAAAATGTACATTATTTAACTCATGTTCAGAAACATCAGATACAACAGCTGGGAAAGCATGTAGAATGGACACACACACGCACAGACACAAGCTTTTTCCTAGTGTTTCCTACTGGAAAGGCAAAATGAAGACATCTACAACAGTATAGTTAAGAAACTAAAAGTGTAGCTAAGTGGGTTAGTGTCCTGTTGTATCAGCACCAGCACGCCATCAGCATCCGTGCAGCACTGCCTCCCTGTATCCTCCCTTCTTTCTGCATCTAACCTCACCTCGCAGCCAGAGCGGCACAAAAATTTACCTCTTTTATCTTTCAAAATCAATTAACAACAATATAATTACAAAGGACAGGATAAAAGGAAGGTAATATTTGAATTCATATTTGATTGTGATGATACATCTTGCATATGGCCTTAAGTACCAGAAACAGTACTCACAGGGGTTCCCACAATAGAGGAGTAGCCTCAGGGCAAAGTAACCATGCAGGTTCCTCTGAATGGTTGCTGGTGTCATTAGTGCCAGCATTATTTAAGTAGTACATGTGGACTAGACCGGAGGAGGTGGCAGCTGGGACTTTAAAGCCAGGAGAGTTTTCAAACGGCTCCTTACAGCCGCTTTTTGTGACAGAAATATTATTTCAGCTCTGTCATTAACAGCTGACAGCATGCCATCTTCAACAGCCAGAGCTTAACAGGGCGTTTCTCCTCTCTTTTTTTTCCTCACAGAGTGCCTTACCTCCCACCGCTGCCACCCCTAATTTGCCCCCTCCCATCCATCCAAACTGCCACCATCATCAGCTGTATACGACTCTGTCACATTCATCCTTCATTTCTTTACCCCCTCTCCCCTCTTTCTCTCACTCTTTTTGAAGGCTGCAAGGAGAATATAAAACTATCGTCTCTTACCTCATCATTTTGGGCGAGCAGTTAGGTGAGTTTCGCATCCCTCCATTGCGCTGCTTTTTTTTGGGTGAGAGAGTTGACGGATGCTCATCTTCAACTGCAAGCACATGTGCAGAGTGTCAGAAAAGAGACAGACAGTTGAGAAAGTGTGCTGGACCTGACATGGAAAAGTAGTCAATAATCAATCAATCATTTCAAAGGAAAGAAAAGAAAAGAAAATGAACACAAGAAAAAGTAAATTAATTTTTCAGTGTCAAACTGAAGAAGTATAGAGGGAAGCATTAGTAACAGACAATGAAAATCAAAAAGAAAAGGCAGGAGAAAACCACAAAGAAAAACCAGTTTAAACCCTGGGAATATCATGGAAGGCTCGTATCCAAAACTGCCCCATATTCCAGTATTTCAACACCTTAAAGGTTCATTTTCACAAGAGCTTACAGTGATACATTGCTGTATCTGTCCAGGTGGACCACTAGCAGTCTGCATCACATTAACCATGCTTACCTACCCCATTAATTGCCATGAGATAATACCAACCTTAACGGTCAGTTGAGCATGGGCAAAGCAATGAAAATAAGATAAATGCATGATATGAAGATGGATTTTGAGTGGATTGTACAGTATATATATATTTTTTTTATTTTTATACCATTATCTGTACCCCACCCCATCATTCCAGCTCTAACTAAAAATAACAATGGCTCTTCTGCAGGTCTACCTCCATGCCAAGAAAACACTAAGCACTCGGCATACATAATGATGGTCAGGAAGCATTAAATGGAAAAAAAAATATTGGACAACAAATTTAACCCGCTGCTGCTTTTCATTTTAAAAAGCTCATGACTGGTGATGCATGCACTAAATGAAAAATTAATTTCTGTTAGATTACATATTTTCTTTCTGTGTTTGAAGCTCTGGTGTTAAGCATTTGCAGGACAAAAAACATGTTTTCTTCTTTTTTTTCCTTTCCAGCTCTTGTCAGATAAGTTTAACAAAGTTAATAAAAAAAAAACCAAACAAACATAAATGAAAGCATAAAAAGATACATTACTTCAATGAAGTCAGACATTAATAATGGGAAAAGCAGCCAGAGTGAGACCAGTGCAGGTCATCTGATGATTTCAGGCCAGCCAACTACTGCAGTCTGATCTTCCCCACTGTCATCTGTGAATTCCAGGAGCTTTCAGGTATGTACCCAGAATACTCCACTCCAATCTACGCTCTCCCAACGCAAATGCCAAGTGCACCATCACTTCAAACCCATATTAGTCCTTTGGTTAGAAATCAATAACACAGCATGATATTAGTGCAAATCAATGTGCACACTGCAAGCTGTGACTATTCCAAGCATGTAGAATTTCATTACTGTCTGAACACCCATTTTCAGCTGTCACCTAATTCTGCTAATAAAAGATAAGAAATATGACTTTGCCTTCTAATAAAATGTCATTCTTTGACATTTCCTTTATGCATCTGGGCATTCAGAATAGCTAATATCATAAGCACGTTCTATTTTACAAATAATTCCCTTTTTTTAATGCGCTTTGAAAATATCACATCAAAAAATATGCATTCCTTGCTAAATTGTTTGTCTTCCAAGCTTAATTTGCTGATAGGGTTAGTGTTTTACTAATACAACTGAGAATAAAATGAAATGTTTTCTAAATGCTGAATGACTAATGCATTACAAATAAACTTGGACATGTGTAAAATAAAATAAAAGCCTAGTATCCAAAGAACTTTGTACTCCTGGAATACTTACAAATATAAAATGTGAACTTTTGTGAAAAATATGAAGTCGCACTTGTAATCTAATGCTAAGTTTGGAAGTCAGAGCAGTGTACAGAGCAGCAGCTATTGCGCTATCAGGCAACTCCGAGCAAAGCAGTAAGAGCAACAGCCGCAGCAGCTCCTGCATAGTGAACCATCATGCAGCAAACACAAAAATATAAAGGGACGACACAGGCAGGTGGTTACTAACTGATGCATCCCACTAAGGGGGGAACCTACAGTGCCTACTGTGACTGAGCAGCATGGCATTATTGGGTTGGTAGCGGTATTTCACCGGAAGACTGCGGGCCCTGTTCAGTCGGCTTTCAACCAGGGCTTTGGCCACCACTTCTCCTGGACCTGAGATACTGAGACGTAACTGTGAGGGGTCAGCTGAGAGCCCTGGCCTCACAGGGAGAAGACTTCCTTTACGGTTATTAACAAGAGGGATGTTGGCTGGGGCCCGGTTCACAATGGGTTCCTGGTTGGGGTGCAGGGAGTTGGGAAGGAATGCATTTGAGGCGATGGAGGTGGAGATGCAGACGGTGGTTTGAACGGATCGGTTTTGAAAGGATGGTCTAACTTGATCCATTACTGTCAAATGGTAGAGAATACAAAGTGTGAGAAATGATATAGTAAATTTATTGTATTAGTAGTATTTTAAACTAAGACTTATTAGTTTTACTAATGCCATATTAGGATATTTTAAGAGTAAATAATTCTAGAAAAAATAAAGCATACTGTAAATAAGAATATTTGTGAAATAAAAATGGAATTAACTATAATAATAAAATGATCTATTTTCTAATTAGAGTTTTAAATAAAATAACTAAAAACATCTAAAAAATAATCATGGCATACAGGCATTTCATTTTTCTACAACTGGTGTTACAGCTCCAACTGAAACATCACAGTAACTTTTGTTTTGCATTTGTGACAAACATAAATTAATTAGAAGCCTCTCTGTTTCTCATTTCTGTTACAGTTTCTGGTAAAACAAAGGCGAGACACGGCTTAGCTGAAGCCAGTCAAATCAAATCCGACGTTCTCATTTCGAGCGTAACTTTCATTTTCACAAATGTAAAACTGCAACAAATAATTTATAAAATTACTAATTCAAAACCTCTGAATCATTAAACATTTATTGAATTCATGTTTTATTATGTCTAGAATTGCAGTTTAATTCCAGACTAAAGAGTTATTTTTTGTTAAACTGTATATTTACATTTTCAATTAAAACAGAACTGCAGGATGTCTATTAATAAAAAAAAAAACGTCATTATTTAATGAGTATCCATTTTTCATATAAACACCTGCTGTTTATCTAGCAGCTTAAATATAATAAGTACACACTTGTATACACACACAATCCCAGTTGTGGCTGCAGCGTCAACTCCCTGTTTTTATGTCCTGAAGGGGTCATGGCACAGTGCAAGAAGACCAGAGAAGAATATGAGTAAAAGATCTGGCTGTAAAGCTGACTGTTAGAGGTGGAGCTCTCTTCCTCTCCATGGTAGAAGGGTGGTTGGTTGGTTGTTTGGAGGAAGAGCATGCTTGGGTGGCCCCGGGCGATAAACAGATGTTTATCCCAGCCGTCAGCTGCCTCCTTGATTTACAGGGCGCCACCGATAGCTCCTGGATTCATCTGGCCCTTGTCAAACACATGCAGCGTTACAGAGCCTTCACCCACCCTGGCAGGTCCACTGTGCATCCTGAATAACCCAGACGGCAACTGTCCCTTCTTGAAATGTTAATCTTATGATGGTACTGTCCTGCATGCAAACCTTATCAGATCTCTGTGACCCAATGTAAACTGGATGATGAGGTGGAGGAATAACAACTAAAAATGTTTACTATTGAATGTGAGCTAAGCTGGCTTTGCTTTCAGTATGTGCTGCATGAACCAGCTTTGTATTTTAAACTGCATGAAATAGCTTTCTTGACCATGCATTGGCACTACTGTGTTCTTAAAGCTAAAGGAAAAAAAGAAAAAGAAAAAAACGCAAAGCTGATTTCATGATTATTGCGTTTCCTTTCTTTTTTTTTTAGGTTTGCTAAAGAGGCAGCCATCGTTTTAAAGTACAAAGCCAACAAAAAAAGAAAGGATAAGGAAAAATACACACATAGAAAGTTGGAGATTATGAATAGCATTTAATACTATAACTTATTCTTAACCAGTGCAATAAAACTTTATTTATTTAACAATTATTTACCAAAGATTTACCTATATTGCAATCAGCTTTGAATCGAACGCCAGCCTCTTTTTGGCTTCCACTGTTTCCTGGTGTTGTACCGCCATCTGCTGCTAGATGCAGCACAATACAAAAAGAATATTTCATGGATCTACATGGCATTAGCAAACACAAAAGTACTTCTTTTTAGTATTTTGTTTTTAAAACTAGGAATTAAATACTGTTATTTCTTCACAATATATGTTATACTTATTTAGTGATTGTTAAGTCGAAATAAACTACTGCACTGAATTCACTATTTAAATTAAATTTACATTTAGTCTTCTTGTAAAACACAAGACAACAACATTATACTCTACAGGGATGAGGGATAACAGAGCATAAACTAAAACAAAGCATCAGTGATAATTAGTTTACATCACAAAGTGAGGGGTCTACAGTCTAAACACAGATCTGGAACAGAGGGGAGAAGGACAGAGAAACACACTTACGTGATCTGACATATCCATTATATTTATATTTGGCTGAGGAGAATGCAAAGACAAATGGCAGGTCACACAAAGGGAGAAAGGATGAAGTGAAACATAGACATTAGGAAATTGAGACATTAACATAAGAGTGATGGATGAAAATGAATCCAAACCTAATTCTGGTGTGATATCATTAAAAGGCAATGAAACCCAAACCAAAAGGGAAAAAGGAAAAAATAAATAAAGTTATGGCTATTAACACTAAGGATTGGGATTTAAGTATGATATGAAGATACAACAAATGTGAATGAATGAAGTGTTCATTCTCAGAGTGAGCCATCCTTTTAGGAAAGTGTACTAAACCTGAAATGAGACTGAATGAAAGTCTAAAAGCAGAGGTCATTGCATTTGCACCAATAACTTTCAGCATACATAAATGTTTCTGTGATTCAGGAAGTTATTCCATTTCTATTTCAAACCCATAGGCAGTGTGGGGTTTTTAAACAGAACAAATAAAGGCGCTTGTGGGAAACAATAAGCAATTTCAAATTACAGGCAAATCTTCTACGCAAAACAACCGATCTGGCAGGTCATAAGCACAAAGACACCTGAACGCCACATGCAGTCTAGACATCCTGTACTGATGGTGACTTTTCAAACTGATACCTTTCCAATATTAAGGCTTGTTCCTGGAAAGTACTGACCTTGCTCTCAAGTTTTGCAAGCACTGTTAATCCAGAAACTGCAGTTTGTGACCTTGACTGATGAAATATTAAGTCGTATCACTGATTCAGTGGGCCTTGAACTGAGCTCTGGGCTGCTGACACTCCCCACTATTTCCCAAAGTCTATTTCAGCAAGAAAGGTCATAATGAGGGCCCAAGGCTGGCTCATGACACGGATCCTCAAAACAGGGACCCACAGTTGCCCTGGCATCTGTCTCTAGTGATCTGCCCGCACTGCAGAGGCGGCAGCCTAACTGGCGAGCATCTGGGGCATAGCAAAGCACCATAGGACAGAGGGTGGGGAAGAAGGGGGGAGACCAAGCCTGCCTGGTGGACAGGAGCTGTCAGGGCAAGTTTGGTGACGGACCAGCAGGGCTGGGAAAATAAAAATGCAAACATAATTTCTGTGTCAAGATAGATAAGGTCTTTTACAATGATATGCAGATTCACATACATGCATAAGCAAGAACATAAAAGTGAATGTCATAATAGGCCCTCTCTCTCACACACACACACACACTGCTCAGAGGGCTGAATACAAGCGAAGAACATCTACTTAGCTCCAAGTAACCAACCCTCATCCAGAGTTTTACTCCTTAAAAACCTCAACTTCTCTATACTCTCCCTGTTAAAAATGTCTTCACAGGATAATGATCATGTGACACAGCATATGTGTTGAATGCATTTATGTATGCATGTACTTACGTATATATGTATCTATTTACAATGCAGTTTGGACATTTTGTCATTGGATTTAATGAGAAAGTGTGTCCAAACATTTGACTGGTAGTAAGTATATTAATCTAGGAATATTTCCGTGTGTGTGTGTGTGTGTAAAAAAAAAAAAAGTGTAGTTGGATAATTAAAATAATGAGAATGAGAACAAACATCTTCTAACCACTTTTTGCAAGTTTTCATGTCCAAATAGTTTTCTTTCAACAAATGTGTACTAATTTATACAGCATACACTTCTGTAACTAAATGGCAAAATCAATATACACACATGTAATTATTTACCTAATTCCTATCCCATTTCTCATCTATCCCATCACATCAATTTCACAATACTAACTTAAATACATCTACAAATGTCTGTAAAAAGATCTACGAATCAATTAATGTATGATATGACTTAAGCAATTCAGAAGTTTATTGCTTGTGCCACCAGTATCCGTATTTGTTTATGGGTAGTATAAACTGAGAAAGAAATCCATTATAAAAGTATAGAAAAATGGGGTTGTGAAGTACAGAAGGATGAAGTCATCATGGATAAAGATGTCTTATCCTCTCAGTCTGGTGGAAAAAAACAGGACATGGAGAGGAAATCCAGCAATCCCTGACAGACAAAGCCCAATACACTCCTTCACTAAACTCTCTTTGTTCATTCAAACAGTTAAAAAGGGAAAGAAATCTAAGACAGAGTAGGCTTTACTTAAATCCTACAGGGGTTTGGGGGAGAAGTGAGATCAGTAACCATGTAATGGCCAGTAATTGGTACCGAGGGATATCAATGCAAACCTAACTACAAGAAGCCAAGCCAAACTCATCATGCCGTGTTTGACACTAATCTAGGCTGAGTCTGCAGACGGTGGGAGAATGTTGAGAGAGAAATCAGATCTGTATGTCTGAACCCATGGCTTTGATAGCCAGGCCTACGGCTGCCATGTCTAATTGACAGACAATTTAGTATTTCTTCATCCACTAAAAAAAAAAAGAGAAAGGATTGTCCATGAGCCTCAACCATCTCACCTTTCCTGTATCAAGTCAACATCACTTTGCACTTTTACTTTGATTTTCTCTTTACATTTTGTGTATTGCTTTACAAAGTAGAAACTTTGCTATTTATTATCTTTTTTCTTCCTTCATCTTCAACCATTTTCTACACTACAGAGCAGTTAAACCTTCCCTTGAGAATAGTTCACATGAACTACAAGACACAAAAAAATGAACTAATCTAAGCCTTAAAGACAAATCCTGCCCTGATTGGTCAGTTTATTCTTTTTTTTTTTTTTTAGTTGTGCTGTACTACCTACTATCAGGTATTATCAGGCAAGTTAAAAGTTAATGAGAAAAAGCCTGAACTACCAGATCTTTACCCGGGTCTATAACCTTCACTGTTGCAAGTTTCTCCTTTTCTAACCTTGCAAAACTAAAGCATGCTAAAATAAACCTGGAGAAAAAAATGCAAAAACCACAATGATACCGTCTTTTAAAGGTTTACACTCCTGATCAGGTGTCACAAGCTTGCTCATATTTGTGGGCCAGAAAAAGCATTTAAAACCAGCATTTAAAAGAACCAAAAAACTCAAGGGGGGAAATAAAACATAAAACAAGGAAAAATTACTTTAAATATAACATTTTACACATATCAAAATTATCAAGACCTTAAAATGAATCACTTGGAGAATTTAACAAACATCATCAAGAAATTACATTGTAACAATCTTATAACACAAACGTATATGTTCCAATTCTTTATTTGCAGACATCTTACCTTAAACAGTAATAAAGAAAACACCAAACACCACGCTAAAAAAGTGAAATTGTGACACAACTGCATGATTGATGCAGCATGCTTTAGCCACATATCTAACACCTACAATACTGTACAGCAGCACCACAGAGCCACACCACCACTTACCCACCACATCACACTCAATCATTGTTGATAATAAATCAAAACAAAAACTACTTAGGAAATCATACGACTACTTTCTAGAACAAAAAAGGGAAAAAAACAGCAAAACAAAACTTATATAGGCCACAGCTACACAAACTATGGTGTCACAAAGAACAGATCACACCACATAGAAAACAATTAAAGACGTACACGAACACATACAGTACCTCTGCATGGGACACTACATGGAGTACACATCACAGACACGTAACAGCATGTGTTGGGCGGTATAACTTACAGGCACGTAAAGTGGTTGCGCAATCATGAACAGAGACAGAGGAAAGTGGGTAGGCCCTCTGAAGGGTGTCCATGTTACTATGTACACTGCCTGACATGCAAGAGCAGTCTTGCTCTGAATGGCCGCAATCAAAACAACATGCCAGTTTCATTCGTTTGTAGACGGACATCTTGGCTACAGTCATGTTTTGGGATGAGAGGAGAGGAAAAGCAGCAGGTTAATGGCAAAAGGAGAAATATTCATATTGGGGAAGTTGGAAGGTAACTTCATTAGAAAGCCTTAATCACCTGCCCCACAGACTTGAGCCCCAAATTATAACATAAATGAGGGTTTAATTAATTTTTTCTTTAAAAGTTATTAAAGATTTTTAAAAAAAAATCTATTGTCTAAGAATTTTCATTAAAGCAGACACATAAAATGTGCCATTATTGTAATAATAATTTTAAAATGCAACCATTGTGCGCCTTTGGATTTTTTTTTTCTTGACAGTGTATTAAGAGGTCAAGCTGTGTGCTAAGGCTATAACAGGTTGAAAAGACAAAATTATAATTGTGGGAAAGAAGGGAAAGGAGAAGGGAAAGGTAGGAAGGCATTCAGGGAAGAGAGGCATGAGCAATGTCTTCAGCAGCAAACATCATACAATGTTTCATACATTTGTACATCCTCTATCCATTTGGCTAAAGGAGTGGATCACGTACCTGTATCCCATCATGCAGCTGTAGTCTTTGTCCTTGGCATCACACTACTCTACTGGTCAGAGTGGCCAGATCATGCTATGTTCAAACCTGCATTTTCACTCTTCCACTCCCCAAGGGGTGTTTACTATAGTAATAACGGATTGTGTGAAATAATAGATATATGTAATTTTTTTCTTCAACACAAACATGTGTTGAAGAATTGTGGACATTTTGTGATTATTCCAGTTTAGCAAGACTTTAAAAGCGAAAAAGATCAAATTCCTTCTAAAATAATAACACATAAAAATATTTTAACAAAAAGTTTACTTGATTTTGGGTTTCATTGTTGGTTTCTTTGTTTGTTTTTGAGGGTAGTATGATTGTATGTACGATTAATGCGAGCTAAATGGTTTATTACACTATACCAGTATCGGCTAAAGCTAGCTAATGGTAGCGCAAATTTTTGACTGGATCTGCTTGCCAATAGAATCTCCATTCACCATCCAAAAACCTTCAATATGAAAACTAAAATATCTTAGTTAATGTGTATTAATAATCAGTATGTTAAAGGACATGGTTGTTTGAGATAAAGATTAAATTTAGACTGAAGCAGCAACACATTAAAGGAGTTTACAATCATTACTTTATATACCAGCCACATAATTTGGACTGCCCCCACAAAATTAATAATAAAAATATCCCTTAAATATTTACAAATTTAACAATATTAGAAAAAGTGGGAGGAATACATTTGAAATGCAGCTTAACTGATTGTTTCCAACTGTGCTGATTGATTTCACCATATTGACTGTATTACCCTGAAATTTCTTTTCAGTGGTCGGCCATTTTTTAAAACCTGCCATTTAGAAACAATGTGCCATTCAGAGTGAGATCAAAAGAAGCACTACACAATAAAAAATGTTTCAACAATCAGCCAAAATCCTTCAAGCAGACAGTTTTTCATCTATGTTTATCTATTTCTTTTTGCGGTTATGTGTGTGAGACATTTTTAAACCCCTTAGGGGAGCAGGAGTGAAAGTCCCTAGAGTTGCATCCTTAGATTGCTGTGACTCTGGGTTGAAAGAGTCCCTGGTCCCCATTCTCTTATTGGCAAGATGCAAACAGACAACACAGTAATACTGTCTGGCACTTTTACAGATACATTTTCAACATCTCTGAGTCTAACTCGCATCGGAAAATCAACTCCCAAATAAAGTGATGTGTTTGAATATTCTGGCCAAAGCAAGAATGGGAAGCACAGATCACTTAGACGGCATCAGGGACAGCATGCACGTGCATTTTATGAGCAAGTGAAAAGCATGCAGAAAATGCAGTTTTGCTCTCAGCAACAAGGAGAAGCACAAAGATGGTTCATGGAAATGAACCAGTTTTTTTTTTTTTTTATTTATTTATTTATTTTTTTTTTTTTTGGGGGGGGGGGGGGTGCCTGAAAAACCTTGGCAGTGAAGCTGTAGACTCTGCGACTCTTTCTCACTCTTTTCTCTTTTTTTAA
>JBAMIG010000017.1:13980586-14002363 GCA_037177335.1 Kiunga ballochi | reverse complement strand
CCCCCCCCCCCCCCCCCCCCCCCCCCCCCCCCCCCCCCCCCCCCCCCCCCCCCCCCCCCCCCCCCCCCCCCCCTGCATGACAAACATTGGCAGTGAAGCTGTAGATCATGCGGATATTTCTTATCTTTTTCTCTTTTTTTAACTTGGGATCTCCGATCACAGTACAGATAAGTAACAAAGGAGATTTCCGACACGTGGAAGGGAAGCAATGGAAAACACGGGACACACACACACGCACACGCTGACAATGTCCTATACTACTGACTTAGCAAATACCCAGATTTTGGCTTAGGACTAAACAACGTCCATTTCAGGGCATTTTTGATTGAGGATTCAACATGATAGCTACCCTGAAAAACTCTCTGGGTGGGTGTTCACTATTACCAACGATCCACCAAAACACAGCACACTCAGAAGCTATCAGGGTGCCATGTTGAAGATGAAGGATGTCTTAAAGAAAGCACCCCATTCAAAGCTTTTTTTTCATTCAGCAAAAGTGCAAGGGAAACAATGCATGTGGTCCAAAAGATTCACTTTTCACCAATGTGTGTTTCACCTAAACATGAAACAAAGAAATAAAAAATTATCAAACACATTCAGATTATAAATCTTTAGAAAATATTAAGACTTTGAACACAGTTAGTATCCCATTTTACACAAATACTCTCATCTGGTCCTTGCATTTTTGCTGAACAGCTTTTAGGGTATTTGAGTTTCCTCTACAGGCATCACTATTTACCTTTATTAAATGTATAAACATAGGACTGGTAAGGTACCGCCATCTAGTGGCACCTGAATGTAATAAAATTAATTCTTCCTCATATTTATAGTAGACTTACAACCCAGTGCAGCGAGCCAAAGGGCCTAACAACTATCCCGATTTGAAATGCACAAGGCTGTAGCAGTGGCATTTCAAATCTAAAAAGGACAGATGATCTCTGAAACCTCATCCAGAGCTTAGAAAAGGGGCTTAGATCACAGGGAAATGGGGTAAGAGGGAAACCAGATTGTTTTGATTGTGTTTTGGCAACCTCGCCCGTTGGGATTTCAAGAACTTCCCACAAGGACAATTTCTGCTCTGTTAAGAAACAAGAAGACACAAAACTGCTTTTGACAGAAAGCAGATCAGTTCAATTATCCTGCCCTGGTGTTAGCACCTCTAAATCTATGACGATGGCAAAAAAAATTCTCATATTCTTCAAATTTTCAGATTGATTCAGCTTAAAACTGTTCATCATTCAGAGTTATATCGGAGTGCTAAATAGTAGATTGGTTTTATGATGACATTGTGACCAAACACTCATCGGTCACATCCAATTTACCCAGGCTTCATTAGTCATTTCTTGCTACTTAGAGCATCGACTTACTGAGCCAATAAGGAGAAGGCCTGAAGCTTGGTGTAAGTCTAATTTTTGCTGTTTCAGATTTAGTCTGGTCTGAGCACGGTGTAGAAATGAAAGGCGAGGAGAGGGATGCAGAAGCTACACTGGTACATGCAACATAGATACAATATACTATTTGCTGAGGAGGAAAAAAAACACTTGCACTGCACTCTGGGTAATAGGACACCCATTTTCTTTTACTCACAATAAATCACTACCAGTGAGTAGTTAAAATAAAGAGGTGTTTTCCAATGGCAGCAGGGAAGGAAATACATCAAAAGTGTGTCACTGGTCATAAAACAACATGGAAAAAAACAATAGAAGAGAACAAAACATGATAGAAAAGAACATACTTTAGGACAGATTTCCATTGCAGTAATGGAATTGTCATATTTATAAATGCAACTTTCTTGCTGACAACTGCAATGACATTAAACACAAAGCTGCATCCATCAGCGCAGCCTGAGATGTGAGGATACGAAGAAAGCAAACAGAATTAAACAGTTTACATATAGAAAACTAAAATGTGACAGACCTAGTTATTCTGTTTAGCTGGCAGAGTGAAAATTGTTTAAATAATGAAAAATGACAGAGAAAAAAGCAACGACTATGGAGTATTTGTTATCCAGGCTTTTATCTGTAACAAGCTGTTTACTGTAACTGCCTGTGACCTTCTGCACAAATCTGGAATAATCACCTGAATAATTTATAAGCTAGCTAACATGTCCTGACAATAAACTGTAGTTTGCTCAGGTTATATTTGTGCACAATACTTGCTTTAGTGTTATATGTACATTAAGATGATAAAACAATTATTTTGAAAAAAGGATTATTGTATAATGAAAGTCCTACAATTAACATTGCACTATTTATAACATGTAGGAAGCCTCAAAAATCCAGAAAAGATAGTTTGAGCTCCACAGGACAGTGGCCCTGCCAGTATCAATTTCAAATATTTATTTCAACCATTTTTTTGTATAAAACAAACACAACAAAATCTATTTCTGTAGCCTTTTTTTCTGGCTGGTAAAAAAGTAGCATCTTACAAATAAACCAAGGGGATCTTTGCATTAAGCTGTGAATTACTGGTTAAACCTAAACCAAAATGCACATAAAAATAAAAGCACCTTAACATTTACTAAAAAAAAACAGAAATATTTGAATGATCAAACCATGATGGATGTTATGGCAGTTCAAGAAGGACCCATAACAAACACTTTCCTAAGAGTAAAATATAATGGTGTGGACAACACACAGGACGCTTTAAAACACAACTGCACAGAACAACAATGACACAATGAGACGCATATCTGTTTAGAAAGTAGTAGAGCTCTTCTATAACAGAGACGGACCCACAGACAGGATCTGGAGAGAGAGGAAGGGAAGGAAGGAACACCAGATGTGGAGAGTAAAGGCCCAGCTACTCACTTCGTTTGCAGCCGCACTTCTTAATCCGTTTGGGGTCTGTGATGTCATCATGACAAGCTTTGCAGTAGAAAAATGCTCTAAAGGTGACACAGTGAAAATGTTTAGCACTTCAAATAAAAAATAAGAAAAAAACTGTCCCATTTCTCATGGTTAGGGACGCGTTGTCCATCCAGACAGATGAATCACCTCTTTACTTCTTTGGCATCACTAGCAATAAAGAATCCCAGTGTTCCCTCCTGCATCTTGACATGGTTTCCCGGGTTGATGAGGATGCTAGGTAATCAGAGACATACAAACACAGAGAGCTTGTTAATGCCTGAACAATGCACATTTCATGTTCACAACATGCTAATCAAGAGGAATGGTACACACACTTGTTGAAACTTTGATCGGAACATGACTAGGTTTTTGCATCATTTTCAGCACATTATCCCCGGAAATGTTTTATTTTACTCCACTGTGATGTGGCTACTACACATGTCTTTTGTACAAAAGACAGTTGCTTCTTTAATTCAGGCAACGTTTTGGAGGCGATTGTCACATGAATGGACAAAATGTACAACAGTATGATTGCACACTGAATTTTAATTCTTTTCTTTACAGAATGGCTTTGGATTGGCCTGGGGTGAGAAGAGGGACAGAGAGGTACAAGTAAAGGGACAAGGGCAGAAAGAATTAAAATTATGGCCATGGAACAGTTTTAGTCTCAGCACTCAAATACAGTCATCTAGTCAAAACAAATGTTATGATGGCCACTGAGATGGCTGTAGTACAGAGGATGTACATTAAGAGTTGTTGTCTTGGTTAGTATTCGACAGTGGGATGCAAGGGAATGAACAGCTCTTTTTCATGTCAATACTAGTGATTCTGGTAAAATATAAAAATGTTGAACTTCTCTTTAAAAGAAATGTATTTGGCAAAAAAACTAGTAGGATCAGTCCCCAAAAAGCAGAGGTAACTCTGCTCCTTTGAAGTAAACATATAAACAGAGTTCAGTACTGACTTGGTTTCATGTTATTTGATGTATTTCGACATAATCAAGAAGTTTCCACAAAAATGCTTCATAGGATGCATCAGACCTTTTTTGTGTGTGTGTGAACTCAATTGAAAACTCTTAACACTGAAAGTGATTGGCTGTATCATTCCCCATTAATTAGACTATGATAAAGAGTATACACACACATATAATATATGCACACACACACACACACACACACACACACACACACACACACTCTGGTCATTAATGGTTACCTGTGGGCAACAGTCATCAATGATGTGAGTGTGAATTGAGATATCAAAGCACAGAACCCAAAAACCTTTAAGGGTAAAAGTCCTAAAAAAAACTCAGATAAAAGATGTTTTTGATTTAGTATGATGTCTTGTTACCACGGTTTTAACTTATAATAAGTTCTGTAGCTTTTTAATGATCAGTGTGCCAATTGTCTCGATTTTGACAGAGGTGGTTTAGAGACATTTAGGATAGACTATAACATCTTTCCTCTGAGCTCTGGAAATTTTTAATTAGAAAAGAAATGCAGATTTTTTATGCAAAGGTTGAAATTTAACCTATATTCACATTAGAATGTTATCAAAAGGCAACATTCATGCAGATCTGACTATTCTTTTTCCCACAACAAGAACTAAAACAGCTAAAACTAACCCGGAGAAGTAAACAAGCATTTTACCTGGCATGCTTTTTAATAAATACATAATTAAGAAATAAAATCAAGACAGTTCCACAAACATTGCTGCCCAAATCTGAGATTTTGCAGGCAAATGTATCCAAGACATTTCTCTTCATTTGGGTGCAAAGTGGTTAATCGTAGCTTAAAAAGCATTGAAACCTCACATTGTGAGCAACAAGGCAAGCGTCAAACACCTCGTGTGATTGTGTCATAGCATGCAGTTACCAAACAGCATGAAGAGGACAGTAGTCAACAGAAAGGCATAGCCACTGCAGTACAGGTATAGGGACAGGTACGTAGATGCAGACGGTTGCAGTAACTTCTGTGCAGTTGGATTGTTTCTCAAACACCAAACTGACAGGAAGTGACCTCACTTAAGAACATCTACTCAAGAGACGCACAGGCATGGTGGCTGGGACGCACAAATATGCTCATTCACACACAAATCCTGTCATTCGAGGAAGTCCCGAGTACTCAGACGCACAACATGCACAAATGGATATACATGTAGCTCTGAGAACATGAAAGGGTGATGAAATGCAAAAGTGAAATGTGGGGCGTGTGAATAAATTTCAGTTCAGATCGATTTTAATGATATCAAAAAACATTACGCCTTCCCTGGAGTGTGAACTCACAAAGAAACAAGAGAACTGATGTGCTGCTAGTGTAATAAAACAATAAAGAATAAAAAAAAAACATGCTGTTGTAATAGCCACTGCCTTAGCAATGGAGGGTTATAAGTCAATTTCTTTGAAAATCTAGAACATCCGATTATTCGTATTGACATCACGTCTGATCTAAGATATGTGTTTACAAACTCTTCACTGATTCTGAATCAAAGAACCACAAAATACTGCTCTGCAAATGATTTAAAAGACACCAATGAGTGGAATGCTTAGCTTCTGAAAGCTAACATACAACAAGGTATCAACTGAGTAAGACTGAAAAAGAACAGAAAGTGAGAGAAATAAACTAAGCAAAAGGTTTGGTTAAAGACAAAAAACTTAAAAGATTAAATAAGAGGTAGATATGAAGAGGGTGAGTGTTTGGCCTTGGTACACCGACAACAGCAAAGACAAAGAAACAGCACTTCTACAAACATGTCCAATTTATCTTTCCTCTCTGCCTGCAAAGAAGTTAGTGCATTAAGCACAAGGGACACCATAAAAAAAGAGTTAGAAAAGGAGGCCTTTGAGATAGTGTTTGGAAAAATATCCTTGGGGAAACTCCCAAAGTCAGAAGCTTTAAAGTGGTGGAGATTGGGTGGAACTTTGGAAGTAAGATAAGGTAGAGGGCATACCGCTTTCGGCTTCTGCAAACAACAAGAAAAAATCTCAAATCAAACAGGTATCATCAACAGAAAAAAAGAGGAGGAGAATATAAGTGTTGCTAATGTTTCTATGCATATATATTAGCAATAGCCTTATAGTGGCATGTGATTCTTCTCCAGTGCGGAGGTCCTTGCACCTAAAAATGATTGTAACTACAAAAACCTATAAGAAAGGGTGTGAAGTGCATCAATGGCACAGAATATAGTAGCAATACATAACAAGGGGGAAACCACTAGAAAAAGTATATTAAAAAGACAAGTAGTCTAAAAGAAATAGGAAAAAATAAAATTACATTAGACTGTTAGTGTTTAAAAAGATTTCCCCGTACAAATATAAAAAAAAACATCATTATCATGCAGTCTTGTCAGTGTGCACTAAAACATGTGAGGCAGGCAAATGGAAAGTGGTAGCTGGGTTTGGCAGTAGAGTTTACTGAAAAGATTGTACTTTGTGTCATTACTGATGACAGCGCTAACACAGATGTAGAGATAGTGGTAACACAGAGACTGAAAAGGAACCGTGGAAACAAGCTGAGGGAATTTGCTGCACATTTCTAAAATCCCAATATGCTGAAAATTGGATATTAGGCCTAAAGTTTGAATTAAGAAATAAAATGAGAACACAAAACAATCAATACCACATTTCTCCAGCTCAGTTAACTAGTTATTATCTGCATCAGATTATCTTCCCTGCTTTAGTTCATTTCCAAAATCTGGAGCACTGGAATCCTACCTGGTTTATTTTAACATCATTTACTACTGCACATAAAGAATACACATAGTAAACAATGTACCATGCAGCACTGAGTTTCTGCTAGTTAGTTTGTTGTGTTCCTGTCATCAGAGGTGTCAAATCCAGGTGGCATTAACTAAAACTCCTGCCATATTTTTGGACCTACCTTTATATTTAGAACAGGTGTTTTCACTTACAGACTCGTTTACCTGGCTGAAGAACTGAGCTCATTATATTCAGCTGGTTTGGTGACTGGTCAGAATGGCTGCTGGGAAGGATTTTTACTTGCTGGACCAGGAATAACCACCACTTCCTGTCACATATATGTAAATATAAACTATGGTAGCAAAAACTTCACTTTAGGAAGTTGCATGTATCGGTGTGCTGCTCAGATGCTCCCAAAATAATTCCATCAAAGTTTTACGCGGGGTGTGAGGAGAAAAAAAAATCACAATTGTGGGTTATCTGAAGATCCAGTTGCAGCATAGCACTTGGCAGTTTATAGTTACCACAAGTTAAGTTAGGTTAAGAAAGAGACTCCATACAAACCTGCTCTCTCTCTGCTCCGACTTGTACTCAATGGCAATAAGCAAGAGCTTCAGTTTCACGTAGCACAGTCTGTAAAACAAGTACAGTCATTACAGAAGTAGAATACAATGGCACATAACTGACTCATCAGCAACATAACATTCCTGCAGTCCCATATCTGTCAGTCATCCTGCACCACAGGGTTCTCGGGGAGTGATACTTACTCGCAGACAGTGGGGAAGGAGAGGCCTACAAAGGCACTGGACAAATACTCTGTGTACATCTCATTAGCCACTCCTTCAAGGTAATACTTTTGCCATGTGTCCTCCTCAATCTGTTAACAGAAAAGGGTCACATGAGTAGGAAAAAAGGAAGAAAATGGGAATGATGTTTTCTTTTCAAAAGGAACCTAATGTGGACTCCAGATGTTCTACGGCAAAACATTAGCCTGGCCATTATAAGCTGATCCATCATCTTTATGGCATGAGAAGGGTGCTTTGATAGAAGCAAGCACCTCTTCAATGTTAAGCCACAATAACTCTGAACAGATTCCACATGAGATGTCACTAGAAAATATGATTTTCCAAAATGAATGAAAACACCTTATTGGAATTTGCTTCATGGACAGGGATGTCAGAATTTCCCAGGAAACATACTATTTGATAAATCTAGTCCATCTGTCCGTATGTACAGTATCCACTTTCAGTCCTCGATAAATTGGTCCAAAAGTGCAGAGAGAGAATTAATCCATTTATATTTGGTCTGATATTTTGGTCTGTTTATATGAACAGATATACCAAGTTAATCTTGTCCTCTTGTTACCTCAATAAAGGACCTCATGGAGAAGAGGTTGGCTAGCATGGTCGACAGGCCCTGGGCCAGGCAACTCTGGGCAATGAAGCCTGCCTTCAGCTCTGCCAGGCAGATAGCATCATCCCCTTCTTTCCAGTTCCAGCTTGGAATGTTCAGCAGATGGGCCTTCATCGTATGAGAGACGAAGAGGTAAAAAAAAGAAAGAAACTGGTACAAATCTCAACACATCTTTTAGAAACAGTTGGATATTTTGGGAAATACAAAGGTCGATACCAGCGTAGGATCTGTAGTACCTGTATTATCATTACATAGTTCAAGTGAGCTGACTTATTGTTTTAAACAGCAGTAAGGCCACTCAGCCGTATGTCTAGAGCCTACTCATTTATGTTTATCATATTTTTCTGATGTAGCTAATATAGCTAACACAGTTCAGTTAGCTTTTGTACAAAAAAAGGAAAAATAAAAAGAACAACTGATACCTGGTTAGCTCAGCTTATTGTCACAAGAGCGTGGAGGCATAATGTGTGAGCCAGCTTAGCTCTATTTTGACATTTAAATTGCCAAGCAGCAAGTCAAGACTTCAATTAGTTACAAAATAGAATACTTTCCCAACTTTACTTTCTCCTTTCCCAATGTCACCTTATCCATGTGAAATGTATTAGAAAAACCTTTAAATGTTACTGAAAGTTGCTAAAAATGTCAAATTTATCCCCAAAAAGCTGTCTGGAAATTCAAATAGATGCAGAATCTCATTTTTATGATATTTTAGAATGTGAGTATTACATTGTGAGTATTACAAATGTGAGTATGTGACAAAGATGAGTATTATTATGTTGTGTCAGATGTTAAAACCATCTTTATGTATGATGCTACATTGTTATAATCATTTTTAGTAACAGATTAATGACAAGAAACAGAAGAGATGAGAGAAGTTGTATCTTGGAGTGGTTTTCCACAGAGGCAACACTGGGAGGGGACTCAAAAGCCAAACCAGCCAGAAGTTTGAAAATAGCCTTTTTCATCAAATAAATACAGGAATTGAATATTTCTTCATTTACTGTACTTTAAATGTTAGAAATAGATTGAATTAGGAAAACAGTTTAGGACATACATACATTTGCACATCAGTGAATACTGTAATCAGTTGCTGCTCAAGTGTAAAACTGCAAGACTTTAAATGTTAACCAAAATGTACAGATCCAGAGATGGACACATACTGTTAAAACTCTTAATTTTTCTCTACAGAGTGGGCACTTTAAAGAGCTACTGTTATAACTGGCTACAGAAAATGCATTTCAAAGTTTGTAGACATTGCTGTAAGTTGGTTTCTGTCATAATCAGCAGTGTGTATTAGACTTGCAAAACTAGGATCAAGGCAAAACAATCCAATATGCAGCTGAAAAAATTAGGACATCTTACCTTATTGTGGTATTGCAGCATCTGTGTGATTATTCTGATCTTGGGATGATAGTTCTTGATTGAAATGACCCTTACAAAAACAGGCAGACACATTAAAAACAAAAATATAACTTAAAGGTAGCAAACTGATTTCCAAGTCTGGAGGGTTGGGTACCTCATGATGTTTGAGGCATCTTCAGCATCAGGATCTGGACAATATTTGTTGGCTAGAATTAAGCAGGCATCAGCTGACTCAATCTATGCATTAAGGACCAAACAAACACAAAGTAGTTTAACTATAGCCAATGCATTATGTCAGTGATGTTGCCCTTAACGTCCCATAAGAAAGTTTAGCAACAGCTGAATTTTACTGTGACATCATTTCTCTTTGACTTTCACCACCAACAGTACCTTTACTCGAGCCAGATCATGAGGATTGAGAACAGATCCCTGGTAGAACTCTACTTGGGTAAAGTGACGTTTGAACAAGGCTTCCAGCTCAAGATTAGGGGAAATACTATCATTCAGAGAAAAGAGAAGGGATTAGCACATGTTTGGACACCTCATATAGTACCTTCCTAAGCACTACCCTACATAATGTGAGAAGGAAAGGATTAACTTACTTATGGAGAAAAACAATTTCTACATTGACATCATCCCTGTCCTTGTGTAGGAAGTCTTTGAGGAAGTTGGAGACACTTTCGAGGGTAATATGACCACAGACCACAATGTGCCTGAAAGGGGGCAAGAAATCATCTTGAGTGTGCAACATAAATCACTGCAGACACTGGCATATCTCCCAGAGATAATCAGTCAAACCAAAGCACTCTGACATCGAACTAGAATATAAAGATTAAAAAAACAGAAAGAAGAAGAAGAAAAAAAAGTTCTACACATATGTCAGAATCATCTTTTCAAAGCAAACGTGTAACTGAATTATATCTTTTTTTCCATAAAAGTGAATATTTTCCCTCACGTAATGAAAGTGGTCAAATTCTGCACGACAAGTGCAATCAAACACTCAAGTCTGAACCACTTTAGAAAATCTAAGATATAATCATACAGCCCACAGTGGTTGGACTGCCATCCGTTCTTAATATAAAAACGTTCCTTTCAGCCAAACCACCCCTTTGTGAGCAGAATGGATGCTGACAAAGACATGCACTTCAATATGCTCATGCTTTTACACAGAGCATTACTAAAACTCTCAAAATGATTTGGAGGCCTGTGGTTGACAAAAACTCAAACAGAACCTCAGAGTATTTGACAGATCCTTGGCAAGACTGAGCTGTGCATTAAAGCAGAAGAATCTGTCAGACCCGCAGCACTGATTACAGCCGAAAGGGAGAAAGAGGTCCGTTTGAAACTTGTTTGGGGTTGAGGTTGCATCCCTGTTTGTCCTCTGACTGCACTGTAGAAAGGTTCAAATGTAACTTTGTAACTTCAACTTTGAGGCTCATATTGGGGTGTTTGGATGGTCATTGCCGCAACAATAACACTTGTAGTGCTTCTGTGGTTGTCCGATACAATTTTAGTGTCCTTTATCCCAGAGAACAATCAGTACATCATTAATCAGATGCTTGTGAGGAAATATATTGAATATATCTAAGAAAAGTCTGTAGATTTTGCTATGTTTCAGACCCAAAATGAATTCAGTGTTTGATTTTTTTTACACACACTTAACAGTCTAACTATGGATGAGATTTAGTGTTTATATGTCAATAATTTAACATTATAAAAGTTGAGCCATCTGTGTTTGTGTCACATTCTACCAATTAGTTTTATTGAAGACAGCCTTCTATTATAAGTCACTGATCGCAGACAATGAAAAAAAAATGTTTTGATCACAGAACTACCAAAGTGGTATCTAAATTTGGTTAATCTATGTTTTACCCACAATTTTAAATGTGTTGATGAAACCGAATGAAAAGCAACACCATCTCTATAATACTGTGAGGGCATCTTTCCATTACAGAAACTGAAAGAAAAGGTTAATGCGAAACAGGACAAAGTGCTCAGGATCTTAGACCGAGGTGAAACTTTGTCACAACTCCTCAACACATATAAGGAGGTTAAAAAAAACTACATGAAAGTTATAGAACGACTCAGTAAAAATGCTCTTTGTGCATGTTAGAGAATATATGAAGCAACCTAAACACTATTATCTCCTGATACTCCCTGTAAACATTGATTGAGTATTTTATGTGTATCACTATCGTAAGATTAAACCAAAGAAAACACGAGGCAGTAAAAGATATTTCTGGATAAAAGGTTAGTTTTATGTAAATATGCATTTTGTGCCAACATTTGTGCCAAGAATAATTAAAGATACATCCAAATGAATACACTCAAGACAAATCTGAAACATAACAAAATGTGGAAATCTCAAAAAGATCTGAAAACTTATCATGTACTTTATAACAGTATCAAGTCATCTCATTTAGTATGTATTCACTTTTATTTTAGTAAAAGCAGAAATCTAGAAGTCATAATGTAGTTAAAGAGCCTTAATGTGGCTATAGCACACTTTTTATTGAATTTTCTCACTGGTAAGCCAGGTTAAATATAATTGTCATAGGTACAATCTTGCTGCCAAACATTGCATGGTTAAATCCAGTCTTTCCATAGCATATCCACTTAGCAGATACCTGATTTAGCCTATGAAGACCTGTGATACAATCTGTGCAATGACAATGGCCTCATCCACTATTTGATGTGCCAGGAGACAGTCAAATCACTTTAGTTTTAAGTGTCTGGGTTCTGGACATTTTCTTTATGTATTAAGTTACTTTTTCTGAAAAATTCTAAAGAAAAAATAAATAAAAAGAATGATGTCACAATGCCTCTTTGCATAAATATATATCTAAATGTTTTATGGCAGCTTTTTTTCATTTCTTTATCAGACTTTTACATGCACGAAGGAACTGCTGGTGAACACATTGACTTAAAACTTATGTATAGTTTAGTATAGAACATTACTGAAAACTGACTCAGTCTGGCAGGTTTAAAGGAAACAGAGCTATTTATTGATGTTAAATGAGAACCATAATCCAGATCACTCAGAGCTCCCCTTCTCAGCACCATATGGATCTGGCTGGACTAAACTGAAGTGGACTTGGCAAAGTCATGTGACAGACAAACTGAGGAAATGTTGCAAGACATAATGATCTTCACAGATGCTGCCTATGTCTGTTAAGAAAACCTAATGAGCAGCCATGATTGCATGGTTGGCAAGAGTTAAGTAAAGTGCTGTGTGGTCTCACTCACTAATGATATGGGATGTCTGTAAGTAGCCAGCAGTATTTGGCACAAGATGTTTCTTATTTTATGAATGGTAAAAAAAAAGAAAGAAAAAATGCTTCACGTTTTCCTTTTGTGGTATCCAGAGACCCTTCTACAAGGGTAATGTAGGAATTAATACAGTATTTTATTGATTGTGTGGGTTGAGCATTAGCTAATGAATGTCAAATACACACATTATGAGCACAAACTTTGAACGCGTGCACACAGCAAGTCTGTGTGCCAACAGTGGCATCAAATTTTACATTTAAATCATATGCTGGTTAAACTGAAAAGGGGAAGGTTACATTAATTATTTAGTTATTTATAGTTGATTCAAGGACACAATCTCCCCTAGACTGATTTTGCAGTACAGCTATATTGCATAGATGTAAACAATTAAATCAAATAAAAACAAAACAAATTTAAAAAGGAGGAAAACAACACTTCAATGACAGATCTTTACAGCAAAACCAGATAAAAACAACTTGGAAAATAAATAGCAAGGGTGGCACAAATTACAAAAATGCAAAAGGGTATAAAAGGGCGTGCACATAAAACATGCATTCAGGAAACATCCCAGGATGTCTTTGGGGACACACTGAATACAAAACGAACAAACAGAAAGCTCAAACATCAGCAGCAGAGGTCACCTGCTTGCTACTGCTCTAATCCTTTGGTTAGTGATGAAATGTTCTGCAAAACTTGTCATTAAAATGCTGCACTCCTTTTTTGATTGTTTCTTTCACAATTCTTTTCACCTCAAACTTTTAAGTCATTAGTGAAATGTCATCATCTATCATCAAAGAATCTGTGTGGTGCCATTATAAGCTGAACAAAATGACATCACAGTGCTTTATTAGCTCCTCCTCACCTTGCTCCTCCAACCACATTTACTTTTACAGTTATTTCAATGCTTGTTCCTATGAATATCTGGTTCTGTACACCTCAAGTTGTGAACACTCAGAGGTTTTCTAAAGATGCATAGCAAAAATGCCAGGGTAGGAGGATTAGAAACCACTGAGGCTTAATGGAAACCACAGGGCCCCAGTACAGTGGGTGCCAACCAAACACAGCGCTTGTCATTACCGTATCAGCATATGCTGGCTGAGAGCTGTCATTGTATCCATGGGTGCATGCTACACTGCACTGTGTACTACAAGTAACACTAGCATGAAACAGAAACCTGATTAGGATCCAAAGTGAGCCCCTGCCATTAACCATATACTTTTATAACATGGAAGGCTTTTTTTTAGTGACAGCAGTCATACATAGATTAAAAAATAGCTCATGTGCTATGACATCATTGTTTGCAATTTCTATAATCCACCAATTACTTCTAATCTACTAATCTTATTTCCATTATATTTTGGTGATCTGACAGCTGCTAAATGTTAATGAACCAAACCCTAGTGACAATCCTAAAACCCACATGACAAACCAGTTTTTTTTTTGTTTCTTGTTTTTATAAAAGAAAGGCCCAGCTTTTAAATGTCTAAATGTTATGCAAAAGTCTGGAACTGCACTCAATTTGTGTGTTTGTATGGTATCTTCTGATTGTTACCACATGTCTAACTAAGAGTGGTACAGGGGTGTAGAAGGAGAAAATAAAGTGTGTGGGAGAAACTATCCTCAGTTTTGACAAGGGCTTCTCTCAGCACCCGTCTGTGAGTCTGGGCTGAGGTCAGTGGCCAAACACAACATTTCATCAATCTTATCTCAATGACAGGCAAACATTATTGAACAAAGGCATTTTTCTAAAGCCTCGTTCCACTGCTGACTCCCTGAAATGCGCCTCAATGGACAGAATGACTAAAACGGATGGGAGCAAGATTGGAAACGAGTGAAAAAGAGGAAACAGTAGATAGCAGCAGATGTTTAGTGCCATAGAAATTTTTATTTAAAAAGAGAAAAAGAAGAGAGCTACACTGCCTTTGTTCGGACATACCACATTTGGATTGAATACTCTTTGTGTTGGATATCATTGAGGTTTGAGCAATAAGGAGAAAGTACTGCACAACAGGTATCGTGATTTTCTTGCACAAATAATAAACTGACCAAAGTCACACAATCTTGACAGTGTACTTGAGCCTCTGCTGTAAGAGGCCAATCACAAGGAAAGGTAAATAGAAGGGCCTCTGCAGACAAACTCCAACACCACACAAACACAATAACCAGGCGAGCACCGAGAACCAAGCAGGCAAAGCAAGCCAAACGCAATTGAGAGCCTCCAATGGGAGCGAGGCATCCAGCATTCAGGGTGTGGGAGCTGACTGAAGATCAGGGCCAGAGTAATGTCAAGCATTGATGATGCGATGTGCTAGCAGTGGCAGACGACAGGATGACTTTTTCATCGGGTTTGCAGTAAATGAAAAAGCCACAAGACTGCAGGTCAGAGCATGCCAAATATGTTGCAGTTAAAGAAAAGCAGAAAACATGCAAAAGAAACTCAAGCAAAACAAAAAAAAACATATATATAATTATATATAAAAAAAAATCCTGCAATGGTCATTGAAATTGATGATGTTTAAAAAGACCACCAATAATAATGCACTTGCAGATGTTGAAACCTTTCTATGTTTTAGTGGGAAAATCCTTTAAAAGCGGATTGTAGGGATTTCATGACTCTTTATTTTCCTTTTGATGAATTTTTGTTCTGAATCCCTAAAGATAAACATTGGACACACGTTTTGCGTAGAATCCCCACAGGTTAGTACACTGCAAGTCTGCAATATAGTAGTCATGAAAGCTCTATTTTCCAAATCAAATTAAAGCGCAACACAGGATGTGTCAAGGAGGACGAAAAGAAAATGAACAGCAGACACATGACTTCAGGAAAGCTCTGAATGAAGGACAGATAGAGGCAAAGGTAGAAAAAGGTGGACAGAGAAAGAAGAAGAGAAAGAGACAGTGAAGGGGCATGGACTAATGGCCAAGGTCTCCAGTCACGCAGTGTGACTTAACATAATACACCTTCCCTTTATCTGAACTCAAGCATCACTTTTCTAAAAAAGTCCAGTTATTTACTTTAACCCCCTGTGCCTACAAACTTAAGAGGGGGTGCACTTGAGTCACACAACCACACCTTGTCTGGATTTCAACTTACTTTCTGCCTCGTGTTGAGTTATAACTCCCTCCGTATTTCTTCCGATTAAGGATGAGAGCAGCAATTTCTGGCACGTAGCGAGCAAACATGGCCTACATGCATGGAACAGAAAAAAAGAAAAAGGCATGCAGAGAGGGTTCTACCGCACACAGAGAAACAGCAGAACCATCTGGAATACTTACTTTCTCCCATTAACCGCACTATAGGAACCACCATATTTCTTGCGGTTTCCTATTAACTCTATGATTTCAGGGACGTAGCTGGCAAACATGGCCTAAGGAAAAGATAGAAGACAGAAGAAGAGACTAAAAAAGAGACTAATGTGCCGCAAAGTAGGTTATGGGAAAACTGGTGCATGGATCCAAATTTCTGAGCTGAGTTAAATATTAGTTTGCTGTGTAAGTTAAGTAAAACATCTCTCAATGTCGGCAGAGACTTGCTGGCTTAACAAAAATAAGAGAGACGTTAAAAAATAATCTATTTATATTATGTAGTTTCTATTAGCAAAAATTAGCCCCATTGGTTAAAGCTATTGACGAGTCTAGTTAGTATACAAGAATTTAGTCACAGCTGACGAATAGCCAGTCTGTGATAGCACCCAAAACCTTTCCACCTTTCCAGATGGCAGAATTTTTAAAGCTATGGGAGAGTAAAAACCTATGTGCCATGTTTTGTCCAACAAACACAGATGATATAGCAGATTGATTTGATTAGGCCCACCTGATGGTCCACAGCTGCAAAACACATTAAGACTCATTTGTTGGGCTAGAAAATGAGCTGGATGCATTTTGCAAAGTTTCACAGCCTGTAAGCTGGGGCTGAGCAAAGGGTCTGAGGTTTGCGCACCATTGGTGGAAAGCTGTCTCTCCATCTTTAATGATAAAATCAATGGTGGCTCTACTTTTGTGAAGATAAATCTAAATGTTTGGCGAAGGTACTTTTTGATTCTCATGGATAATGTGATGTTAAGTCTGATTTGATCCTTGGCCTTATAATACTGACAGTCTGGAGTCACTATTCCAACCACTGCTGCTGACAGGAAGCAGACTAAGGTGCTTGCCTAAAGATTTCCAGAGCTCTTAGCAGCACTGATAAAAACACACAAGCTGTCACCATGGCCACAACACAGTGCAGAGCCACACAGCTGTAGATCATTAACACATATGATAAGAGTCCAAAGACAAAAAAAAGTAACAGTGATGTGGCCGAATCATCTATTCCATTTAGAATATGGCAGAGGAAGCATAGTCCTCCCTATGTGTATGTGTGTGCATGAGTGCTTGCAGGTGTATGCATTCATGCACGCTTGTGTGCGAGTTAATGTGCTTATGGCAGCCCAACAGGACACTAGATCAGAGGAGGGTGAGGAAGGGAAGGAGGAAGAGGGAGGCTGCTGTTGCTATGGTAACAGTCAGGCTGGCCTAAGCCTCATCTCCCTGCCCCTGTGTTTGTTGGAATTGTGGGAGGAGACACGGAAGGAGGGGTGTCCTGAAACCGCAACTGCTATTAAGAGAACAATGACAACATTATCCGACAAAAGCTTATACTTTAATCCAACAAATACAGGAATGACACATAAGGGGAGGAGACAGAGGACATGAAGACCTGTAACTAGACTAGACAAGATACAGTAGGCTAAACAGAAGGAAAGAACTACACTGCAACAGAGAAATAACATGTACTGGTAAAGGCAACATAGTTCTAACAATCTAGAAAACATTTTGCTATAATACTACACAGTGCAGATAATAAGCATTTCCATTAACTTTTAATAAACTTTTTTTAAATAATAATCTATTGATGGGGACATGCAGGGTTTAAAGGGGAGTAAAAGAATGAGAGGAGAAAGAAAAGTCTCATTTTACCAAACCACCGAGGATGAAGAAGACCATAAATAGGCGTCCTAAAGTGGTTTTTGCATAGACATCCCCGTAGCCCACTGTAGACATGGTCACCATCAGCAAGTAGACACATTCCCAATAGGATAGCGACTGGGAATTTTGGAAGTTTTCCCAAGGATCCCCTGAGTTTTCCACCTACAATATGAAAATAAGAAATGACAGATGGCACAACTTTGTAAATACATTTGTTCACATTTGTTTCCTCAAATGTAAATAAATCCAGCTACAAGTGCTTTTGCACTTATCATTGTTTCACTCATACATTCATAAATTGGCTGAATCTTGACTGCCACCTAGTGGTGAGAGTGATGTATGATAAATTGCATTCTTATAAATGTCCTAGTTTATACTACATACATTTGCATTGCATTGTATTTGCTTCATTTAGAAAACTTGACAGTAGATGACAGGAAACACAAAAAAATGAGGAGGCACAGTTTTTAAGCATCTTAATATCTGAAAATACTGGGTTACTAGAAGATACGTTAATATTTCCCTTTCTAATGATCTTTTTTTTTATTATTCAAAATACCTTTGACCTTACTTATCAAAAAGTTAATGTGATCTATCAACTCATAAATTATAAGACCCATTTACACAAAAAAAAGTGATCTGTGTCTGGTTCAGTTACATGCACAGGTAAACTGTAATTAGATTTAATGCATACATTATCTCACCAAGTATAAATGCAGCATCAACTGACTGCATTTTCTTTTCTTTTCTTTTTTTTTAGTTTTGCTGCAAATAATAGCCCAGTAAAGTTTTGGAGTTTATATTTCAATACTCTGGGATAGTTGTCAAATCAAAACAATATGATATCAAAGAAGAGAGTATCAACACATCTACCTTAATGTACAGTTAGGTTAAAAACCACACATGAACTAGGGGTTGCTTGCACTATAACATCTGGCTATAATTTCCCCCCTTCTTCTTTTTACTGCTGCATACTTGAGACCTTGTAGCCAACATTTTACATCAATTCCTCTATACATTTCTGCACTTTTGCAGTCATGTAAATATTTTTTAATCTTGCAAAAGTGTTGTTTTAGGGTCACACCAAGCCTTTCCTTTCAGACAGAATTAGAAAACATAAAAACATACGTTTATCTTAATTGTTTGGAGAAGTGACATATGCGTTCCTAATATATGTTCTTACAAGTCATTCTTTGATTTAGTTCATGTTTCAAGTAGATAATTGAATGGACTATAAAAATCACACATCATAAACAGAATACATTAGTTAGTGAGTCACTACATGCGTGGATCAGTAATCACTGGAGTCCACTAACCCACACATAAATGAACTTACCAGATGTATAAATCCTGCAGCTGTGAGCCATGTGCTTATGAAGATGGAGCACAAGTTCACCAGCTTGATGGAATTGCTATTCGGAAGACAAATAAAATCTGATCACACTAACAGAAGCGCTTATAGTTCTGTTGCATGAAAGATAACAGTGACCTCTTAAAAAGGAAAACATTCTGAATAATTAACCGCTAAGTGTCAAGTTTGTATGCAGTAAATAATCATTTTAAGCATAAAGTTTTAACATAAACATGACTGCAATTTCCCACAAGACTATTTCTGTGGTATCAAACATGAAGGTTGTAGTAGTTTGTATTTTATGTTTATATTTAATCCAAAAAAAGAAAAAACACACATTCTTACCTCGTTTTTAAAATATTTAGAAACTGTAAAATTTCTGAGAACTGAATCAATCTTAGTGCTCTCAGAAATCTTAAACCTGTGTGAGAAGAGAAGGATGGAGAAAGAAGGATTAGTGTGAAGTCCCCAGCAGAATATCTTATAATAAAACTTGTACATTAAACACAACTAAAAGTGTAGAAAATGAATGAGAACAGTTCAGTCAGGCAATATGTTGCCGCAGAATGCCACTACAAAGATAGTCAATACAAAAAAGTGAGACAGTTTAGATGAATTATTCATACTCTGAAACAAATTAGAAGCATTATGTGGAACAAGTCTGAAACTGAATCGAAGAGGGATTACAGAACAATGTGACATCCTGCTCACTATCTTTTTACATTATGTATCTGAGCCTATAAAATGTGTGTGACCGAATCTGTGCCTATGTTTGTCCATTTATGTGAAAAGAAATTCCTAATTTTACATAAATCCCAAAATCAGAGAACTACCTGCAGATAAGAAAGTGGAGATATTTTCAATTAAACAAAATAATCTCCTAATGGACAAAACAACACAAAATGCTTAACAATATAAAAACTATTTCAGACAGATTAAAGGCTCTCTTGAAGGAAGGTATAGTATTAGGACTTTTGGTTTGGCCCTGCTGAGAGGAAACGACATGTTTGGATCCTTTCACACCAGAACCCTGCCCACCCATTGCCACAGAGAGAAACCGCCCAGGTCAGGAGAGACCAGAGCCCAAACCACAGCTGGAGAGCTGCCATGCAACACCCCCACAGCCACCTAGACCTGGGCAGTCACACCAACAACCCCACATCAGTGTAAAGGATCCCAAGAGGAAATCAGTGGTAAAATCAAAGTTAAAAATAAAATAAAATAAATTCCAAATAAATTAATAAAAATGTTCATAAAAACAAGGGCTTAGAAAATACAAATAAGCCAGATCTGAACAAGAATTTATCTATTTGCTAAGGTAAAAAGAAGGGTCTACTCTTCTTAAAAACGTGTTATCTGCAGCCCTGAGGTTCTCTGGCAGGCTGTTCCACAGTTGGGGGGCAAAGTATTAAAGCAAGGCTTCCTCATAAATTTTGGTTTAGACCTTAGAAACAACTACAAGGCCGGTACCAGAGGACCTCAGAGTCTGATTATCTAAAAGCAGGCCAGATAAATAAGAAGGCGCCAGACTATTAAGACCTTCATAAATTATTAAAAAAACCTTAATATTAATCCTGAAAAAAAAAACAATGCAGATCTTTTAAAACTGGTCCAATGTGTTCGAACCCATTGGTCCTCATCAGAACTTGCCACTAAGTTCTGAAGTAAATGTAAGTTGAAAATCCTTTTTTTGGGGAGCTCAGACAGCAGGGCATTACAATAATCTAATCTACCAGAAATAAAAGCAAGCAGTAGCACCTTAGTGCTGGCGAGAGAGAGAAATAGGCAGATCTTATAATGGTTTTAAGATGATAAAATCTTGTTTTGGAAACATTTACGTTATGTGAAATAAAATCCAGATCAGAGGCAAAACGAACCCAGGTTTCTCACTCACTGAGTAAATGTGTAAATCGCTCTCTCTCTCTTGACAGTGTAAAGCCTCTTGAAACAATACCAATTCTCTTACTTTCACTACACTTCCAGTTAATCAGTCCACCAATGCTTCTTACCCCAGTTGGAGAGGATGTGAATACAGCACCAAACTGAATGATAGAAGCCAGTTTGCCTTTCCTTTTCCTCCTGCCCATGATGGCTTTGCCTCACCCTGTATCCATTCTGAAAAAGGTCCCCACAGGATTTCTTTCGCCTCCATGTTTCATGGACGCTCTCTATGTTAACTTCGCAGTGGGTGCGACGGTACACAAGCAGCTTAGGCGGAATCATGATCTCATGCAAAATGCTATTGAAGCGATTCCTCTTCAATCAAGATAATAAGGGTATAATCAAAATTAATTGAAGCGTAATACTCCAAAATTATATGATATCTCCTGGTAAAGTGACAAAACTTTGAAAAAGTAATTACTGACAACAACAACAACAAAAAAAAAAGGTTTGATGTCCAGGATTCCTGTGAAAGCAAACACCTCCTTATAATGCTTTAAGAAGAAAAAGCATCAGCGCCGCAGACAAAAGCACAAAATCAGACGAAAGTACTGTTTTTCTTGTCAGTTCTGTCAGATAATGTCTCAGTGCATGAAATATCAGCTTTAATATGAGTGGGTTTTTGTTTTCTTTCTCTCATTGGTGTTGCAGTGCCTTTAATCCCCACGACACAAACAGATTTACCTTTGTCCCAGGCCTCTCAGAGCTTTAACCCCTGTGAAGCTCAGTCTCTTTCGACACATAGCTGCATTGAACCTAATTTTCAAAAAGGTCTAAACTCTGCCTGGGATTACCAGAGATGACAGAGAAAAAAAAACAGAGATAAAAAAAAACAAAAAACAACAAATAATCCTTATTTAAAAATGATTGTCCTGAGTTCACAGCCATTGTTCAAATAACTCGGACTTGACTTGGGCGGGGAGGGG
>JBAMIG010000017.1:13924998-13953578 GCA_037177335.1 Kiunga ballochi | reverse complement strand
TACACAAAACTGTTCTTACATTTTAAGGCAGCCAAAAAATAAAGAAAGTCCGGTCCAGAGGAAAACCTTCTTCATGGTGTCTGCTTTAAATAGACTTTCCAGGGACATTAAAGCCACCATTTGGCACAAAAATCTGCACCTAATTTTCTTTTCTTTTTACTTTTATATACCCTGTCTTGTCTTTGATATTATTTAAACCCTTACTTTAAAGATAAAATGTTAAACAGGGGACAAAATCAAATAGACGTGTGTGAGTGTGTGTCAGCATAAACCATGAGATTATGAGGCAACTGGGTGTAATGCAGGCAACAAGACTGCTGGAATAAAGCACAGTCAAAAACCTATGTGAAAAGAGATCAATACAAGTAATCAATATATTAAATATTATTTATTTAAGTATAAATGTGATGATTTATGAGAACTTCAAAATTAGGACCCAGAACTATTTAGTAGCTGCTATGTGTGCCGGTTTCTATTGTTATTAATAGAGATCTATATCTGATTTGTGGAAGTGAAGGAGGGGGAAAATAAATTAATTGATAAATTAAAATGTAAAACCTATATGCTCTACATAATGTGCACAGCTTTTCTTTCCTTATCATTTATTCTACCACCCAACTCCTCCACAGTCAGATCCTTTTGTGTTGCTGCCAAGGTCATACAGCCACTGTCTCTGGAGAATTGGCTGGGTGAATAAAGGATTGCTGGAAAGAAAACTACATGTCCTTCAAAAGCCATTTTTATCATTCATCTTTAGTAGAACTACACGGTGCAAAAAATGAAGCTGTTGAAACTGCCAAAGAATTGACAGAGAAAACTTTGAACACAGTAAGGTATTATAGGCATTTTATCTATATAAAGACCAGCTGACACGAGTCTTTTTTATCTTTAATCTAAAATGTGATCTTACCCATTTGTTTTCAGGAATTTCTTGAAAAATATGTGAGCTTCACAATGAATGTAATATAAAAGTCAGCACTAAATAAAAAGCAGAATTATTATCTTCATATCAACATCATCAAAAACTGGAAATGCTGAGTGCTTTTATTGATATAACTTAGTTAGTGTTGTATCATAAATAATAAATTAAAAATAAAACAAGTGAAAGGAATACTTTAAAAAAAAACAGCAAAACGTGTATGAGCATTTACTAGACTTTAAAGAATTACATCCATAAAGGACTGAGACTCATGAGACTTTGCAAAATCCATACAAAGTCCTATGATCAGATAAAAATGATTACATAAATAAATTACCTAATTAATTAAAAAAAATTAAATGTCCCTCTTTCTAAAAGGATGCAACTCAGGACAAAATTCAAGATTGTGAAGGATTGTGCTTTAATGTGAAAAAGTAAAGAGAATATTATATACTTCTACAAACCATACAGCATGAATTACAAGGTATTTACTGCGAGGGTGTTGATTAGAAAGCCCACATGAAAGGCTTTGTGTTAAATAAAATTAGAGCAAAACTGGAAATATAAGACAAGTGAAAATGTGCCCGATTTTATGCATGAAAACATAAACATGGTATGAAATGTCACTCTTTAGAAGAGCTGTATCTCTTTTAAATTCATTTTGGCACCATCAACAGAGCAGGTGCACCACAGCGAGCCAAAACAAGCAGAGCTGGATTTCTCCACAGCACCCTATGGGCTGACACCTTTAATAAATGTTTGCATGTTTTCTTGCTGCAGGAAGATTAACCATCTGTAACCACTCATTTGTATAATTATATAGAGTTGTGACTCAAACCTTATTTAAAAAGAATCAAACTCACCAGTATACCAAGCCTTTAGGCAACAATATGTATTTTGTATGGCTCATATATATATATTTATATGAAAGAAATGAGATATCAAATCAATGTAAGATGTTGCTGCGCCCCAGGAAATGGCTCCATTTAACCTTTGCTGCTTTTATCACACAATTGCCCACATACTGTTGCACCTAGCCAACAGAAATGGTGATTGACATGGGGGAGGATGGGAAGTGGGTCGTTATGAAGGAAAGCCTCTCAGGTCTGACAGGATGACAGCTCCTAGAATGAGCAACTGTCAGTGGGAGATGAAGAATAGGCCTGTGGGGATCTGTTACATACGCACAAGAAAACCTGCCTGAAAAAAACTTGTCTAAAAGCTTCTCATTGCATCATTAATTTATATATATATAAAAAAAAGATTTGCTTGTGCACTATGTGAGAAGTGGTACTGCAAATTTCAGCTGCACTAAATTGTTGTGAGATGAACAGATTTCAGTGTAACCGGCCATACTTGCAGCCTTTTTGAAAAAAAACAATAGGAGTGTAGCCATGACCTTGAGGAAAGGAACAGAGAAAAGGATGCAGGAAATGAGTGGAAAATGGAAAAGGATGGAAGGATAAGAGAAAATCGGAGAAAAAAAATGTAACCCTCAAACCCTTCCCCCAGGACACAAAAAGCATTAAGAGGTGATTGGTAACAGCTTGTGGCAGACACAGAAAAACAGCAAAAGAGCCACTGAGAAGCAAGAAGGGTGGAGGATGGAGAATATTCAAGCATGTCCTCTACAGCACAGCAAGGGCGTAAAATGCCACAGTGTGTCCACATGTGTGCACACATCCTCAGCTCCTAACATGCGATGTAAGTGTGCGTGTGTAAGTCTTCAACATCACCATGTGTTCAACCTTTGTCTTTGTCCATGACACAGAAGGAAGGACCCCCACTGGGTTTATGCCAGAACAGGCATGAGAGTGCATGTGAGCTGCCTGCAAAGAGGTGCTTACAGTGTTGAGGAGGAAAATTCTCAACTATCAAATCCATTCCTCACTTGACATCCACTACATGAGCTTAAAGATAGTTGGTTTTGAAGCGTCTGGTATATCCACAGAATATTAAATGAGACTTTATAGAAACCTGCTGCCGCAGCACTGAATTCCTCTAACAGTATGTCCATTATGCATATGTGTAATAGCTAGAGGGCAACATTATTTTTAGTAAAGTGTGACTGTTCAGCTGTTGCTGCAATGCTAACTGTGAGCCATATTAAAGAATTAATGAGGGCGCTCTGGGGAGGCTCTGTGATGCTGCACAGATTCTAGGTGAAGTGTCACTTTTCCATGCCATCCCAGGTCCACAAGTCCCAGACAATTACCTTGGGTTTGAACATTCATCCCAGCACACAAATGCATAGTTAAAAAAACAATACGCATCATTGTCTTTTTGTAGTGCTGTAGGAAAAAAAACAAAAACATCTTTAATTTTTGCTATATGTTAGGTTCCAGGTTGTTGTGTGCAGCTATTCCCATAATTATTCAAACAAGCATGGAACATAACAATATTCAGTATCTCCCTCATTACTTAATGTTTTGCTTCCAAAGAGCCAAACGTCTTGTAATCTTTTAAAGTGGCCTCGTACAATAGTTCTCCAGGATTTATGAAAGTAGTAGGTCTTCATCTTTAACAAGGTATCTTTAGCCCAGTCCTTCTCCCAAACTGTCTTCTTATTAATGTGCTTTGTGTGTGTGTGTGTGTGTGTGTGTGTGTGTGTGTGTGTGTGTGTGTGTGTGTGTGTGTGTGTGTGTGTGTGTGATATCATTAACCTATTACACACGACTTCCCCCCTAAATGATGAATAGAAAAAAGCAATGAATATAAAAATAAACAAAACTTTAAACAATATCATCTAAACTGATGAAAGGTTTTAATACAGTATTAGTAGCATAGTATTAACTAAATATTGATCATATCTTTATATACGCTGATGCCATAGAGGGGTTTTACAAATAGCCTGAACCACTAAGTTGTTTTTGCTTCATCAAGATCAAATTTAAACATTTTTGCTAAATAACTTTACCTACACTACCTGCTCCAGGTGTTTTCAGTTCCTTCGAAATTCCCAAGTCCTCCAAACAATGGCAATTAAGGTCAAATATTGACAACTATTTCCCAAATCAACAAAATATGACATTTTTGCTTGTTTGGTATTTGGTCACTTTATAGACATTACTTTGATGGGATGGCTGAATACTCACTTAAATAGACTCAGTTATGCACAACAGTTACATTGACTGTGTCTGAGGTGGTGCTCGGTCTGACTCATTAAAACACAATCACACAGCCGAGTGGGCTTATAGGGATGTGACACCAGCGATGGACCGATGTCAGCGAGAGAAATTATGTTAAGATTCCTGAGCGTTTTCCTCAGCAAGCCTGGAAAAGGCTTCATATTTACTCCGTATGAAAGTGAACGGGATAATATAAGGTTTACATAGAATTTGGGTTTTTCGTACAAATTGTTAAGGAATGTCTAATCAAATCATTTTAATATTATGTTTATAAAATCCTAAATCAGCAATATAAATTTAGTTTTATGATGAAGATCCGTATCTCATTAAATTATATTTCACAGGCTGAGATACGCTCTTAAATAGAGGTCAGAAGGGTGTTTTTTGACCACTCACCTGATCATATAAATACCCTCAAATCATCATATTTAGACATAGTCATTTTATTCTAGCATTATTAGCACATCAATGTTTGAGTTATAGCCAAAAACATGTTTTGAGAAGTCACAATGACCTTGACCTCTGACCACCTAATTTCAATCAGTTCTTCTGTGAGTCTGAGATGACATTTGTGACAGATGTAATGAATTTCCCCCAGGCCTTCCTGATATATTGTGTTAACAAGAATGAGACAGACGTGAGGTCACAGCCAAATCTGAACAAAGTCCCTCTAGGCATTGGAGAGATATCACACTCATGAGAATAAAATGGATAGAGGTGCGGCCGACCTGAAAATATAAAGCCTGTGGCCACAACTGTCACTTCTATAGAAAAAGGAAGTAGTGCTTAAACTAATTGCCATTTATATTTGACGTGCAATTAAAGAAAACAAAGTCCTAAACATGAAGAGTCACAAAAATTTCTACTTGTAATAATTCACGCAGCCCTGCAGGAAGCAGGCTGAATAAACTCATTCTCTTTTCTCGCGTTCCATGCTTACCATTTCATTTAAGTAAGAATAAAACATCACAAGACCGCCTCGCACTTCTGCCAAACAGGCAATCTTTTTAAGGTACAACAAGATAATTGGTAAGGCGGCTCTGTAACTGTGTGTGTGTTCATTAAACTGCAACTCAAAAATAAGACATGTTTCCTAGGGAATCTCTCTGGTTTTGAGAGAAGCTGCAGAGAAGTGCTGCGACACGTCACTGCTATTGATTCATGCCTTAGCAACTTTCATTCAAACCCAAAGATTGTTGAGGCATGAATGTGGCTTAAAAATGAGGAAAAAATACAATTCTAAATATCCTAATTAATTTAAATAAAATAAATTGATGAAATGAATTAGATCAGTTGTGACTGTATGCACTCCTTATTTTTATCACAGCATTGAGAGGAATATTGAGCCCTTTTTCAAATGCTGCAGATATAAAGGTTTTTTATTTTACTTATCAGATAGGAAATAGAGAAAGAAGAACCATTGCACTGTTAATGTTAAAAGCTTGCCTTTAAGTGCCTTTAATCTGCATCTGGCCTACAGGCCATAATATATTCAGGTCACTACACAGTTGCCTGGGCAGCAGTTACTGCCACGGATTCCCATTATGTACCTTAATTCAAAGCATAAATCATCCCTGCCAAAGGTAATAACATCAAAACTTTATCACAGTATTGTCACTTCTATTATAATTCCTGCAAAACAATTACATTGTCTGATGCATATTACAGAATTTAACCTTTAATCTTCTTTTTAAAATAAATTTTATGCCACCTTCGGCTGCAAGGGGAATATTCAGGCTTAGAGGTGGAATTCGAGACATTCAGACACACTAATAATGGCACAACAAAACAACATGCTTGATATATATGTTGTCTCTTTTTAACTATCTTTCTATGACACCTAGATCTTTTTTTATGACACCTAGATCTGACCATACAGGGGATTGGTTTCATTTCAGAGGAGATGCAGCGGTGACGTGATCTTTATCTAATTAAATAGAGGTTTGGCTTAGTTTCCAGAAGGTTAATGAGATGTGTATAATTCCATGTCAAAGCCCACTTTTTCTTGGTTGGAAACTAGTGGATTCTGGTGAGTTGGGATGCTTACTTGCAATGACAGGAGTAAAAACCTTGATGTGAGGGGGAAAAGAAAGCTGAATTAGTACGCAGGCTCTGTATGAGCTGCAGCAGTAGCTCAGTGAATCCTGCCTTTGTTTACACATCAAAACCCATACACAGCTGCCCAGGTCTGCCACTGAGGTGAAGTTGATGCCTTGAACCTGCCACTAATGACCTTGATACACTGCTGATACCTTCGCCCATCAGCAGGAGCGGTAAAGATATCCCTCCCAGGAAGCATGTTGGCAGCTGCTTTGACCAAACAAAGCCATAGTTGACTGAAAGCAGGATTTATTATAAACGTCCAGACATTTTATTCAAATTAATTTCTGCTAAATGGAAAACCACAAAAGGGCTTCTGTGGTTTTATATTATTGCAGTAGGAAGGGAGCAAAAAGGTAATTTGCCAGTGGTTTATGTTCATCTTTCCTCTGAGGCACTAAGCGTTTCACTCAAGGCTCTTAAACATAATGGTTTTTAAAGTCCAACATAAAAGTGCAGAAAATTTAGAATAAAATTTTAGATAAAGGAATTTATATGGAAAACTTAATAAGTTTAATAAACACTTTGTGTTTGTGTATAAACTCTTTGTGTTTATTAAACCTGACAATCACATTTGATGGCAAATGTATTCTCTCCCTATTATTATCTTCATCTGAAAGAACACCCGCTGGAGTCTGTCTGCCCCTTTCAGATGAAACCGTTAGTTAGTCCACCTCACCTTACCTTTTCTCTGACGATCATCTGCTGGTTTGATGGACTGTTGACCACAGCACCGATGACAACCATATCAATATTCAGAACACAACATGCTCCTCACTGAGGAGTTCAGCAGTTTGAAGCTTCGAAGGTATTTGCTTTTCCAAGGATGAATTTGTGATAACTTGATCAAAAACCAAACATCTTTTAAGCTCACCTTTACATTTAAAGAAAACCTGAGCTGCCAGTGTGTATATAAAAAAAACAAAGAAAGCCATAGTGTGAAGTACATTTATGCCTTTAGGTCAAATAGATGGAACATGTTTCCTAACTTCAGACTGGACTTTAGTAAAAACTGTTTTAATAATATATCCCTTCATCCAGTTTCTATACCGCTTCATCCAAATTCAGGGTCGCAGGTAGCTGAGGCCTATCCCAGCAATCAACGGGAAAGAGGCAGGGCCCGCCATGAACAGGTGGGTTTTATTCTTCTATCTATTTCACATTTGTGGATTTTTGGCCATTGATTCATCGTTTCTCAATTCCAGTCCTCAGGAATCCTTGTCCTGCATGTCTCAGGTGTGTTTCTACTCCAACACACCTGACTCAGATTCATGAACCTATACATAACATTATTTGCAGCTAGTTAACGAGCCATTTATTTAATTCAGGTGTGTCTAAGAAAGGTTACCTCTAAAACATGCAGGGTAGGGGCTCCTTGGGACCAGGATTGAGAAATACTGCTTTGATTGGACAAAGACAGGTGGAACAATACTGAAGAACATATATTTAAAAATGTATTTAATCTGTGCAGAACACAGGAAATAAATGGGATGGTTCTGGTTCTGCGGGCCAGCTGCCTTATAGAAAGATACAGGAAGTCTTTCCTGCCAACAGTCACACCCAGCAGAGCAAGAACTTAAGTAACAATTCAATTATTTAGTTTTAAAAAATACTACATAACTTTTCCATTAGGAGATTAATAAAGTATTTAAATTTCATATGATTTTTCATTACATGTGTTTTACTTTTTTTATAGTGTCTCTTTGTGGCTCATAAAATATGCATAATATATGCATCCAGTGACAAAACAGTCCCAGTATCATAAAGCTTGATATTTTGAACATAACATTTAAAAAAAAACAGTTTATTTATTTATTTATTTTAGATTTCATCATTTAAAATGAAGTGGACTTTGGAGCAGTGCAACTCATGTATTTACTGTCAGGTCATCTTTACAGATGGGTGTTTGTGGTATGAACTTCATTTACTTCTGAGGATGGGAAAAGTTTTAATGATGAATCCTAATAATGAAGACCACAATAATGAAGGCCAAATTAGGCTAATAATAAAGTATTTGTATATGTAACAATTTTGCTTGAGTACTTTTTTTTCCAAATGGGAATTTTACCTTAAATCCTGCTTTTGACTCTTTTTGATGGCACACTGACATTTATTATGCAAGCTCCTAGAGTCGTCATTGTCCTTCAGTTCTCTGAGACAGAGAAACTGCACTTGACAACTTGACACATGACAACCGCATTTTGCTTTACAACATTGCATCTCATGCCAAGGACTGAATATCAACACACTGGCCATTTTAACATGCACTATGACTGCCTCAGCAAAGACACAATCAGACATTTTTGCTGCATCGAGATGGTACAACAGTCAGCATCAGACAATCTCACAAAACAGGACACAAGAAGCTGAATTCGCCTTTGTTACGGAGTGCCCAATTGCAAAAGTTTTCCAAATATTTGTGCTGCTTGCACTTGACATGATAAACACAGGAGGTAAGCCAGAGGAGCAATAATCACTTCCTGTGTCAAAGCATTGGGGTGGTGAGTCATGCATGACAAAAGCTATGTTTTCAGATCACTTCATTTCACTGCAGTATTTCTCATTGGTGTGTGCATTACTTGTCCGGCTTCTTCCACTGATCCCCAGCGGTAAACCTGCCAGATAAACCAGACAACAAGTCTGATTTATTGTTGACAACAAGCAAACTTGTCCATTGGTTATGCTGATTTACTAGTAGTCAGAATGAAGACAATGGGCTGGATCTGGTAATTTGCAAGTAACAGAAAAAAGCAACAATTTAATGCAGACTAAATTAAACAAAAACAAAAATGCAGGAAGCAGTATATTGTACATCTGCAGATTGTATGCTGTAGTAATCCTGTAACATGATGGGCTCATTTTATTAATTTGTCCAAATATTAAGGTTTAAATCACATGGATAAATGATTAGGTGGGTATTTGAAAAAGTTGTTTGTCTTTGTTTTGGTTACAAGATGCTTTCTGTAGAGAGTTTTATGTTGGTTTGGGAGGTTGTTTGGTGTATATAGATGCAATGGATCACATGGATCAAATAAATAATTTCAAAACCCACAAAAAGGAATTAGTAGCAAAAGAGTTAATATAGTTTTAATTAAAAAGAGGCTTATCCGAAGAAGCAAGGTGAATGAATCCTTTTGTAGAGTAGGTAGGTAGTTTGCTGAGGTACAGCTCGCTAACTGCTATTGGTAATGCATGTTGTGCATGTTATATAAGAGCTCTCCTCAATACAACTGTTAAGACTGCCAAAGGACACATTTTATGGATTAGATTGGATTTTACATAAATTATCATTTATCATTTGTTGATAAATGTCCTGTAATGAAAAAGATGTATGTGCATTCAGTTAAATACAGAATAGAGACAAGAGGAGAGAAGGAAAAGAAATTAGCTAAGTTGCACAACTTCTGGTCCTACATTGATGCAATGAGGCTTTGAAGTCAATACTGATGCAAGTTAGGGCCAAAGGCAAAGGCAGACCCACAAACCATGTAATTAGCAGTTTGACATTGCTCATAATTGAAGTGATTGTCTGTAACAAAATTGTCAGCTTCTGTAAATGACTCACAGGCAAGACTGAATCATGTAAAATTGCGTTGAAAGATGTAAAGAAAAGCCTAAAAAATTCTAGTATTCAAAATTATTATCCCAAATCTAATCCTTTTAATTTTTTTTAGAGGAAAAAGCTGCACGGCTCCAAATATGGTGCTGACATTTCTGCCTGAGTCCTTCGCTCATTTTCACATGCCTCATCATAGCCTAAGATCCGAAAATCCTCCCTCCCTTCCTTCATATGCCTCTTACATCACCTGCGATCATCCCCCAGTGATCTCATGGAAACTGTGAGCAGTAAGTGGCAGGCTTTGGGGAGGTGGTGTGTTTTAGGGACATAGTGTGGCTGTCCCATCCCAGGAAACAGAATCCCAGTGGGGGAAAACGGATCTGAAACCTGGCTTAGCAGATGGTCCCTACTGAGCTGACTCCTCTGATAAGCAATTAGAAGTGAAAACATGACACAAGTGGCAGCAGCATTTTCAGTACAAACCTGAGAACATTTCTTTGACCAGGTCATCCATAGAGACACGGAACGGTCAGAAAAGGATTGAAAAGCAAAGCATCTAACACGGCAATGCCTACACAACAAGCTGATATGCAATCATTCACCTTCTAAAGCGCTGCCAGAACAGTATAAAGGTGTTTCCTGTTGAAATAAAAAGTTATTCTATAGTTGCTTTTTTTATTGCCTCTTTAGTCTGTTTCAGGAGGAGTAGAACCGCATCATCCATCTCCCACCATGGATGTTGCTGCAGCAATAACCCGTCCACCCCATAAAGCAGAGGTTGGGATGCAGTCAGCCACATCTCCACTGATCCCTTCACTCCCACACTCACTCTCTCTCTCTGTGACTCAGCCATGGTGATGTATAGATGATAAGACAAGCTGTGAAGAAGAAGCAGTTCCTGCTTTACAGAGCCATTGACAGGCACCACATAAAGCCTCCACCAAAAAAAATGATGAATGTTAATGATGTGATTCCTCATCAGTCCCCACAGGGAAAGTCTCTTGATGCTTAGTCCGCTCCAGAAAGGTAGCAACACTATCTGAACTATGTTCAGGTCATTTTAACATTAATCAGATCTTAGTGGGGTAGATAGTTTTGTTTGAAGAACCGATGTGACTTTCTGTTTGTTAACCTATTAAATGTGTCCTTGGGAGTTACTGCCTTTTGCTCTTTTACTGCTGCTAAAGATGTTTGTAAGAAAGTAAATAAGTTTCATGTACGTAGAAAGGTTCGTACTGGTGATACTAGCTGGAAAGAAAGCATCTTTGTTAGATTTGAAAGATTTTGAAACAAAGATCCATTCTCCAAAACTCATCAATGCAGCTGAATATTTTGCAAAACACAATAAAAAGTTTGTCAAGAAAAAAAAAACGAACTCAGAGAATAAACTAGAATCCAACAATGTTCTCATTGAATTTCTATTTTAATATTCATCTGTATGTCTACAAAACATCAGCATAAGCTGCTGTATCAGAGGATTTTATGTGAAAGTCGACTTTCTGCAGACAGAGCGTGTACAGTATGCATGTGAGACAGCAACTTAAACTGACTGCTGCTCTTTCTGTTTGCTGTTGTCATTGAATGCTTTCTACATGCACTTTGTCCAAAGGCTGCAGCCCCAAAAAATCCCTATATGTAGCAAAACACAAACAAATAAAAGGGAATTACCAGCAGAAGGTTGCATTTCTGCATAGAAACAAATTTTTACTCACCTTCTGGGGCATGCAGCTGTCAAGCAAACAACTTGCTTTCCAGTGCTCTTAGTTTATTCAACGAGAGTTGACAAGCCTTTGAAAAAGACCAGATACTTTGTATTTGGAGACCAAAGAAAGGTTTCTGTTAACTAATGTTTTTGCCTGGGTATTTAAAACCCAAACAAAGAAAAACATCAATGGGATTCTTTGGACGAGAAGACTCAGCCAGGATTATTTGAACAATTTGTTCAAGAAAATCTACATAGTCACTTCAAATTAACCTCTAACAATTAGTGGACCTGGATCAAAGTGTTAAATTGATGGGGAAAAAAAGGTCTAATTCTGCGGAAATGTAAGATTGGAGCGGACGAAAAAGGCAGGAATTAAACATTATTGGGAGAATACTGCTGAGTGAAAAATCCATTATTTGTTGAAACAATATTTTGAATTTATCGCAGGGGTATCAACCTCCAGCAATCAAGGGCCTGTAACCGGCAGGTTTTTGGCATCTCCATGACCAAAATATGGCTATAACTCGAAATATACTCGAATATATATATATATATATATATATATATATATAGATATATATAATCTCAATATGATGCTGCAGGTTGTTATTCATCAGCTGTGCGTCATCTTTAAGACTCTGAGTCACAGCCATCTTTGCAAAGACCCCACCAAGCAGCCACGGTGAAGGTAAGACATGTAAAGCATTGGTTTTAACTGCCACAGGAAGCTGCAAGTAACAAACAAGAGAACCTTTCTAACTGTCTGGATCTCTACACACAATTTTCTGCCTATCTGTTTGCTTTCTCTACACACTCAGAAATAGAGGTACGAGATAGGGACATTTCTGTACTTATAGGTAGGCCTACATTTTTTTTAAATGTTCTCTCAAAAGTACAAAATTGGTCTTCAAAAACCATATATGGGCCTTCAGACAATGAAAAAAGGTTCAAAAGGGTACAGAACCATCTCTCAAAAGGGTACACCCCCAGTGACAAGCAATTGTACCCTTTTAAGTACAAATTAGTACTTTTATTTTTGAGTGTGTACAGATTATTTGCTGCATGACAGAGCGCAATCCAACCTGCTAACTATAAATGCCATCTAATTTCTGATCAACCACGCCACTCTTCAGCTTGAGGTTTCATCAAAGCATGGAGAATTTTAGCATAAACCATAAACAGATCAACAGTACTGCAGTCACTGACTTGGCAATATTTCAATTTTCTAATAGCACTGAATACTTGTCCAACAGCTACGGCAGGCTTTATTGTAATTAGCTAAGTGATTTTGGACGCACTTCAAGGTTAATGCCACCAGAAATGTTTCATGAAAAAATAAAACATCTGAAAGCAAAATGGAAGAACTTTTTACTTTATTAATTTCTATTGGTATTACCTTGTTTGATCCCTGAAGATTTTTCTAGAACGTACAGTTTTTCCCAACATCAAGGAAAGAAATTAATCCAGACTGTCACTGCTGTGTCTCAGACACATCACCTTGTAAGGGATCTAATAAGGAAACGGCCAGGTAACCAGCTAAGTTAAACATCACTTTTATGTCTGATTTCTTGACCTTTTCCTCTACAACACAGTTTTGAGGAAGGGTGAAGCAGTCCAAGGACAAAGGGGGTGCTGCAAGCCTAGTTTATGTCATTGGCACTTTAGCAATAGAGGCACAGGTGGCAAATGGATGGGTTAATAGATGGGGAAAGAGGTGGAAAAAGCAAAGCAAAAATGAGTCATCCTACTTAGAGCGTTGGAGTTATGTCAAGCCTAAAGGAGGGCTGCAGGGAAAATCAGTCAAGAGGATAAATTGAGACTGACCCTTTTAAAGATGTAAAACTTCCTAGTGTTCTGAAAATTTAATAGCAGTAGAAAGCTGATAGATAAAACGTAACGTAACATGGTGTCAGGAAGAGTGCTGAATGTATCTCCAGAGCTTTATCTTAGTGTTGAAATTCAAGCTTGACTGAATGTTTACTGATAATGAGGTACTCTGTGGTCATATAGAGTATTTGTAAGCTTAGATGTGCAGCACTATGTCCATCTCAGGTGAGAAAACAGGGTGTGAATATCTATCAGCTGAAGCTATACAACACGATACCTAGGCTCCCTGCCATTTCCTGCTGTAACAGTTTGCTTTCCCTCTCATCACCCCCTTCATCTTATCACACAATCCTCCATCACTGGAAGGACGGCTTGTGTTTCTTGTAGCAGAAGCCTAGAGAAAAACCAAACTAGCAGCACGGATCTCAAACTGTGACCTGTGGTCATGGTGAAAGAGCAAATAATGAACTACAACTAAGTCTCTTCTGTGACACGAAATGAAAAAACTAACACCAACAGTGTTCACAATTTTTATTTTTTTTTATTTCATATTTGCTTCAAGTAATTCTGTTTTTGATGTCTTAAAGTCTTGGCACATGGAAGTGTGAAGAGTTAGAAAATGATCTGCCAGAATCCTTAAAATAATATCTAATAGTATTTAAAGAAAGTGAAAGGGAAACAAAAATACTTCACAAAAACAGTTTATAAACAGGTTTATACTCACAATAGCATCCTGGTGTTTGCATTGTTAAGTGTGTGACATGCAAATTTTTAGTTAATGGTGCAGAACAGAAAGTACAAGGTTGATATGATGTCATTTATCCACCATTTAAAAAATAAATTAAAACAAACACTAAATCTAGTGTTAAAACTAAAGTGATGCCAGTAGATCACAAAATATTCCCTTTCTGCTCTGTGCACATCACTGGATGTGTATTATTGTATTCCTACAACAGTTATTCATCCAAAAAGTTTGCCAGAAACCACACCCATCTCCCTCCACTCCCTCCACCTCACTCTTCCTGCTGCAATGCGTGTCCCCTAAGGTCCAGCATAAATAGCCATTCACCACTGAGGACTTCAGCAGATTTAGGTCGATACCAATGGAATTGCCACAGACTGAACTGATTAGCTTTGGCAAATGGCAAATGAATAAGCTGTGCAGCTAGCTAAACGAATAAAAAAAAATAAAAATGAACTAAATAGAGATTTTTGAGGAACTCAAAGGCACAAAACTGGAGGTGAAGAATGAGTTGATGTCTTACTTTCTGCAAGAATAAAGGCTGGGATATAGCCTACTTTCTATGTATGCAAGAATGCACAGCATCACTTTGCTACGTTTGTGTATGTACAAGCATGCTGCGGCAAAACTTTTAATACTGAAAGTCACTGCTCAAGGTCAGAACACAGCACATGTGTTTAAATGTCAGTAAGACTGAACTTCCACAGCATTGTGGCAAATAATAGTTTACCAATCTGTTGCTAACTAGACAAGGGGTAGAATATTTAAGAAAATGCACGTTACAGGCATGACACATTTCTTCGAGTCAATGCTAAAGATATATTGAGATTGCATGAGGGCTGTGACAGACTCCTGCCATTTCAGTAATCATTTGTCATTTTCCATCTTGTCAACCTGCGTGCACCCTCACCTGGAGAGGACTTGATCACCACCCACCTTCCCCTGCACCCTCCGGATTTGTCAGAACCTCAACCAATCACCATCCAACACACATCTAACCAGAGGTGTGGACTCGAGTCAGATGACTTGGACCCGAGTCAGACTTGAGTCATAAATTTGATGACTTCAGACTCGACTTGACAAATTTATGAATGACTTGCAACTCGACTTAGACTTGCTCTGAAATGACTTGTGACTTAACTTCTTTTCGATACTGTATCTGTAATGCTTTTACGGTTTCCATGTAAAGCACTTTGACTTGTCCTGTACATGAAAGGTGCTATACAAAAAAACTTGCCTTGCCTTGCCTTTGTTTTATAATTAATATTACTAGATAATTTTGTTTAGATAATTGTTAACCTTAGTTATTGGAGCTGCTTTCTCTTTTTGTTAACATTTTTAGGAGGCCTGTTTTGTTTTTGGTTTGGTATTGTATTTTACATACCTTGGGGATTTGGCCATTCCAGTTTATGTTTGTTAGTTGTTATGTTTTGTTATATTCCTTTGTTGATTTAAGGAGCTCCGTAAACCCAACCTCTGGTGGTCTCGGACCACGTGTGTGTAGCGTCACTCTCTTTGACATAATAAATCCATTTTTAACTACCTTTACAACCGTGCAACTCTTATGTGGTTACAACAAAATCCCTTCTGCCAAACAGGGTCGTAACAAGGACCATGATGCATATGTAGACACATCACTAGCAGAAAGTATGCCCCATTCAGGAAGCTTGTTGGTCAGTTTGAACCGTCTTCATCTTGGCAATGTCATGAGTGCCTTTGCTCTCTGAAAATGCGAATGTCGGCAAAGAGCTTGAGTCGAGAGGGGGCTGTAAACCTGGGTGTGGATGATTAACATCTAACAAACTATGAGTGTCCTGTAGCTAAGAGCTAACTGGGCTAACTCAAAATAAATGGGAGTTAACCAGCTAACAGAGGTAGGTGAGCTAAAGCTAAGGTGCTATGCTAGCTGGCTAAATCATTCATTGGTGCTACACTGCCTTTTTGCAGCAGATAGGCTATTGATTGCTGTCAATCAAAAGGGCACACCCACAACTTTGGCAAAGGTGAAGATTAAATAATTTTTAAAAAGATGAGATATAGTTGTTATAGATAGCAGTTGTCATAAACTTGACCTGTTAAACCTAAAATGTTTCTTGCTGTAAATTTGTGTGTCTATATATATATATATATATATATATATATACACACGTGTGTGTGTGTGTACAGTACCAGTCAAAAGTTTAGACTCACTTTGACATTAGGTCCAATGGGAGAGTGTGTCTATACATTTGACTGGTAGACTGTAAGCACAAATTTTTCACATATATAGGTGTAAACACACACAGTAACACATTGCACTAACATAAACAATCAGGCTGAAAAGTAGAACACTGTACATGACAGCTGTTCCCTGTGCAGGAAGGAAGGCAGTCATGGGGAGTGTGAGAGAAACCTATTTTCTCCTCCCTGGGATATTTGAGGACACTGCGAAACATAATAAAAGACTCTTGCACATTGCACATGTGCCAATACACATTCACATTAGGTAACCTTTCACACATAAGTGGATAACAACACAAGAGTAATCGCTGGCAAAAAGGAACACAGAGGAAAAAAGTGTGACAAGTAAACCATGCTTCCTGTCAGTGACTGTTCTGCCTTACACTGCCATTTGTGTAGGATTTATTATAACAGCAGTTAAAATCAGTGTCATGTCCCCTTACTGTAAGGATCGACAGATGTGTTGTATTTGCAGATGATAGGGGTCAATGTGCAGAGTGCCATGTGCTGTAAGGGTGGATGGATATAGGCAGAGGGATGACCATAGGGCTTAGAGAGCAGGCCATGTGAACAGATGGTCCCTGGTTGCCACCCAAGATCCCATTAAGAAAGATGGCAGGGCTGACCTATTTCTGGACCCGCCATGCGGTGCAAATCCACTGCACAGAGAGATAGGGCAAATATCTACATTCAGAGGTTACAATCCTTGCTATTTTTCCTGGACATTATAGGATTATGTGCATCGTTACTATAGTATTTATGCAGAAATCTGTAAGTTGAGATGTGAAAATAATGCGGCACAAGATTTCAGCCAACTTATGTTTGTAGCTGTCAAAGAAGTCACTTCCTTCCTCGAACACCGTGTTCTTGACTGCTTAATGAGGTCTTTTGAAAAGGGAACTGGGGTGATACAGCTGTCAAAAATCTGATGAGCTATCCAAGGTTGTCAAACCCAAGGTTGTCTCTTGGTACTTGGTCATTTCATTGCTTGCTGCTCTCCAAAACTCTTCAAAGAATGACTTTATTAGATATTGGACCACATGTTATTCATTCTAGCTCATCTGAGTGATTTCAAACTGGGCATTTTTACCAATCCTTCACTTGTAAAAAATAAATCATTGTGAATGTGATTGAAATAAAAACTCTTAAAATTCACAAAGTCATTTCCAATAATAATAATAATAATAATAATAATAATAATAATAATAATACACTTTTATGCAGCAGACACATTTATTGCTATTCAGTCAATATGCTGCTTACGGTTAAAGCATAGGTGTCAAACTCCGGTCCTTGGGAGCTGCTATCCAGCAGGTTTTTGTTATTTCCCTGCTCTTACACACCAGACTGAAATAAATTTGCCTTTTTTTCAATTGACAATACAATTATTACTTTATCATTTATATATAATATTATTTAAGCAAGAAAGTTGCTGATTCAAGCCTTGCCTGAAAAGGAACTTTGAACAGTTGCCTTTCTGTGTGCACTCATAAGGTCTGGTGTTAAAAAGGTCCAGAGAATTCATGACACAAATTAATCAGTCATTGTGCAGAGCTTCATTGGCTGTTGGATCAATTTAATATAAACCATGTGTGCTGAAGAACTTACTTATACCAATATGACTTCTTTTGTAAAAGAAAGTGCACAAACATTTACTGGTTATACATCACACACAAACATAAATGTTTCAACACAGTTTGACCTTTCAGTATAGTTTACTAATAACGTTTAACTGAACACAGGTTTCAGGTTTTATGTCTTCACAATCCAAAGGGCATTAGTCGGCCATACGCAGCCTCACCTCATCTGTAAATTAAATGACAGCAAGTTTTCAGACAGTACTGACAGAGGATCTCCTTGTAGACATTCTCGTCTTAATGTTTATTCTAAGCAGCCGACTCAAAGACAGAGAAAACTCTGCTACTATGCAGCAAAAATCACTTAGTTTTCCAGACTGTCTGGACGTCTGATTGAGTCTTGTGTAAAACAAATAATGTTGGCTGCTGGTTGCTTGTTGAGTAACAAAGCTTTAAAATCTATAGCAAACTTTGATGCTTTAATATAGTTGGTGATAAACTAAAAATTAAAGTGTTAACATGAAAAATGACTGGGCAATGTAGAGTCTCCAATCAGCCAATCACCAAGGTACATGTTTTTGGACTGTGGGAGGAAGCCAGAGTACCCAGCGAGAACCCACGCTATCATGGGGAGACCATGCAAACTCCACACAGAAATGTTCCCGGTTAGAGCCTCGCTCACACCGTGGCTCATACAACCAACCTTCTTGCTGTGAGGCCACTGTGCTAAACAACTGCGCCACCATGGAGCCGCATTTAAAACAAATTAGCAAAAATATTTGACATTTTTTCATTGATTTACTAAATTAAATGCAGCTTAGTGACTTCAGCTTACTCGTTGCATTATTTGAATAAAATTGTGGTGAAATACAAAGTGACAGCAGGCTGATCACATTCTTTATTTGTTTTTTTTTGTTTTTTTTACAGAAAATGCCTTTTTGACACACTTACATCTAAATATATTTGCATTGCATCTGAAGCCTCGGGGAAATAATTGCTTTGAAACAGCAGTGTGCACTTGATATTGCCAAACCATGGGAGGAGTTATGTTAATTTAATAAGCCTGATGATGCACTTAATCGTTCGCTAACGGTAAAGTCTTTAAGGAAAACAAATGATTGGGGAGGGAGGGCTTTTCCCTACCAGAGGCAATCCATCTAAGGTTGCTTTTGTCTCTTCTCTACCTGGAGAGAGTAGCACCTGCATAAAGATGTGATGAGACACACACTGCATCTTGTATGAGGGTGTGTGTATGCATGTGTGTGTGAAAGAGATACAATGTGTATGTGTTATTCCTGCTCTGCTCTGCCCAGGCAGACAGCCCCCTAATGTCAGATGACTGTGCGCCACTACACAGCAGTTGCTATGGTAACCAGCCGTGTTCTGTGTACACGGATACTCATTGCAATTTTGATCTGCAGTAAAGCACTGATAGGAGAGCAAAAGCCCCACAAAAATTACCTACCCACCTACACACACGCGCGCACACGCCACATGCATACACATCAAGCATACTGAGCCACAAAAGCTATAGAGCTTGTACTCTAAATGTCCAGAAAGACTTGCATACATGAACTCCTGGTTGGGCATATTCCACCCACATGAGGAGCAACTCACTCACCTTCACGGAGTACTGCATACTTGCAGTACTGTGCTGCAGATTATTAGAATGAGCATATAAGTAAACATAGCCTGCTGGGTAGAATTATCAGCTCCACTATAAGTAGCACAAATCACAGTAGGTGATACACTGGGATACCTCTAAGCCTAGAAACCCCTTTAAAGCAGCAAGTGCCTCATTTCTACCCAATTGTCACAAACACACATATTTACTGTCCATCCGTTTCTACAGGCAAGTATCTTTCAATGTTTCTTTGTTTTTGCCCTCTCACACTCACTGATACTCAGAAATATACGCAGAAATACAGTAAAGAGAGCTGTGTCCATGCCAGCAGAGCTGTGTGAGGAGTTTGACAGCTTCCTTTAGGGTTCTTTATCTAATTCACTCTAAAAAAAAAAACAGGTCTGCATGTTTCTTAACTTGAACTATTCTCATCAAGCATCAAAAACAGTCATATTCCAGCAAACACTGAGATTGTTAGTATTTTAGTTTGTACATATCTCTAATATTACTCCAACTACTGCTTCTATAAATATACAGCTGCAGTGGACTGTAGATGTATAGATTTAACAGATAAAAATAATCAAATGATTAAAAAAAACTTTATTTTATCAGTCAGCTACACTTTTAAAACCTGCAAAAATAAATACATTTAGATAAGGATACTAAAAAATAAAGCACTATATTCATGCTGCAACAAGCCTTTATGTCTCAGACTTTCTGAACTTATTTAATCAATCCTATATTATTAAGGGTTCACCCTGAATGAGCTTCTGTTGTGTTTAGACACTGCCAATTATTAAATGAAGCTAAGGGAGTAAAACTATTAGTTACAGGCAACAAAGTGCTAACCAACTTTCAAGAGCACTTTAGAAAAGAAAAAAGAAAGGACATACAAACAAGCTTTTCCATTTCAGTTATGGACCTAATTAAAGCTTTGCACTATTGTAGACTTATCTATTCATCTATTTAGTTTTTATGACGTAATCTGTTGTTTTACTAGAAAGATGCACAGAATTAACTGTGACTTTATTAGAAAAAGAACAACAAAGAGCAAAGTACAAATACATACATTTGCTGTCAAATTGGTAAATAGATGTAAGGTAAAGAATGAGCTCTGGTGGCGTATGAAGAAAAAACAAAGGCGAGTCAATAGCTGAGATAAGCTGCAATAAAAGCAAATAGATGAGGCATAGTGGCAATCCATTACCTATTGCACAAACACCATATATGCTACATCTTGTACTTGACAAGACCCCCCCTCCTTGCAGTAATACACACAAACATGTACACGCACAGTCACACTACTGACAATAAAAGCACACTCATCAGTTTAGTTGGCAGAGATACAGCAAAATGAAGTTAAAGTATGCTGCACAGAGGGCACTGTAGCATAGAGGAGGCTGAACAGTGCCAGCAGAATAGCTCACTGAGCTTCAGTAAGGACTGAGCGTTCCTTGGCCTATGTAGGGACCAAATTAATTACCCTACATTATGGCTCCTTAGGGGCCTCCATATAACAGGTGAAGAAGTGTGCCGTAGTTATTGCTATGTTGTAAAATTGATCCATTTAAAAAGTTGTGTGTGTCCACGTAACCATAAGAAAGTCAAAGTATTGAGATACTGTTAGGTCCACCAAATTTTGTGTCCAACATGTTTAAGGGGCTTGGATTTTGTACTTGGGCAATAAAATATCCAGTCAGAGGAAGAAAACTTACCAGAACTCGGCCAGTGAGTGTCTGAGCGGAGATCATGACACCAGCCCAATCTTTGACTGAAGTCATCCATCCCACCTCGCTGGCTGGTGCCTCTTCCTTCTCATCCGGGCCCTTTGGTGCTTTGTCTGCTGCCGGATTATTGGCGGGGTTGTTTACCTTCTGAGCCTCCTAGAGGGGTAAAAAAAAAATAATTAAAATTAAATTGAACAATGAAGACAGAAGGATGGCTATATTGAAGACCCCTAATCAAGTTCATGAATTCATCCTATTTTTTTATGTCAGCAAGCAACAAAAAATACATAATAATTGCTTTTAAATTATGCAACACCTTGATCAATGTTGGGGAGTTTATGCATGTTTACATTCAACTTGCAAACCTGTACAGGCTTCTATAAATCTGTAGTATGCATGTTCAAATGCATATAAAATGCACACTCCAGTTGATTTCCACGTATGGCTCTTGATGCTGATTGCTCCACAGGGCAAAGAGGATGACACTGTTGCTCTCATTCAGGCCTTTTAATGTTCCTTCTTGTGTCCGAGTGAGTGAACAGAGTTACATGGCAGTTCACTGTCATGCTTTGCTTGGCACAGTCACTCCATGCAGCTGTTCCTAACCATTCACTTCAGTCCTAGCTTGACACAAGCAGGCACTCAGATTGCCTGTCCCTTCGGCAGAACGAGGAAATGAGGAAATTTCCTTTAGTTTAAAGCCTTGAAGGCACTGAAATCCTACAATTACGGATATTTCAGGCACACATTTGTAAAGATCTTAAGAAAGGACTGCATGTTTGTCACTCTCAACTTTGTAAAAAAAAAAAAAAAGTGAAGTCTGAGCACATGCCATCCACAGAGATTCCTTTAGTTTGCAATTTTATCAAAGGCTTTTGATAGCAGCCAATTGGTGCATTTCAAGAAGACAGGCTCATGTTCCAGCAGGGTTAGCATGCAGAACCTGAAACAAAAATACAATGTTTCTTATTAAAGTGACACCCAACAAGAAGCAATCAGACCAGATTATGTCCTCTGTCAACAAAGAAGAATTTGTTTGTCACTAGTGTACATAAAATGGTTACACATTATAACACCCACAAACAATGACGCAAACTAAAATGCGCTTACACTGAGGAGTTGTCTTTTTTTTCCCCAACCAACCCATTTTTATCCTTGGAGCTGCACAGAGACCAGAGGACCACTGGAGGGTATAGATATACCCAATGAAACGTGAGTGTTTCTGGAGGGCTAAAAACAATGTCATTACCAAAGAGCCCAAGAGAGTGGTCTGTCCATTTCAAGAGGATTGCCGGGTCAAATTGAATTACATTTGACAATGATATGACATGGACACAGTTGCCATTTTCCTAATTTCATTCCAACCCCTTAACAATGCCAATAAACTCGGTCTAAAAAAGTCTGTCTAAGTCATCAGATATTATCTGTTCCTGCTGTCAGGCCTCTCTCCACTCCACTGGATACTTTAGTTACTTATGCTTTATAAACTCATTAACAAACTTAGTGTTGGAAGACTCAAACTTTAAACACACCCACTATGAGTGAAATGTTAAGTATTTGTTTACTATGATTTAAAAAAACTGCGTCGGACTGGCGTCCCGTCCAGGGTGTACCCTTCCTCTCGCCCACTGACTGCTGGGATAGGCTCCAGCCCCCCAGCGACCCCGTTAGGGACAAAGCGGTAGATAATGGATGGATGGATTTAAAAAAAACATAATCTCATTTATTATTTCATAAATTATAAGCAACACTGCTTAATGTAGATCAGAGAGCAAATCCACAAAACACTAAATAGAGTAAATATTATCTGGTAACAAAGCTGTATAAATAAAGAAAACAGGAAGTATTAGCCCCAGCAAAGTGAAGTGTTACTGGTTGTGTTTGCTCTTGTATCTTACTTTCTCTTGAATAAACCCTGTTACCTTTCACAAAAACAACTCTATTCTATTTCTAACCTCAGCTAAGAAATATTAGTTATTACACGTTAGTCATGTGAATAAATTAGCTGTGTCAGAATTTTTTAATTCAAGCTCCCACCACAAAACTATGGGAAGAAGCTCCATGTGGGTGTAAGCAGATGAATAAATATAAATAGATAAGCATAAAATAATCTTGTACTTGATTACTGCAACTCCTCTACTTTTGCTTGACATCCACTTTAGCTCCTGTGTCTTTAAAGCTCTCCTTTCAATGAGCCAAGCATGCTAAAACTGTCCAGCTGATTGGTTAAAAACAGCTGCTCACTCTTTGTATAAGGTGTGCAGAAACCAGTCGCTTGGCAGGCATTATGCAAGTGCACTGTGGTACAAACATATAGGCTCAATACAGGAACAAGGGAGATAGATGTTTTATAGTGAATCCCTTGGTTGTGGACTTTCTACAATAAAATCTCCCAAAGCTTGAGTCCACCTTTAAAATATGTATGTATCCAATTGGCTATGTAGTACTGGATGACTGAGCTTGTCTTCTCTTAAACAGACCCAACTCCTCCCCTGAGTCCATCATCTTCTACAACTCATTTGGCTACACTGCCAGCTCACATCTCCCTAGTCTCGTTCTCATATATTCAGCAAAGTGTTCATGCATGCACGTGACCATGTACATGGCTGTGTAAGGTTTCCCCCTACGGTATGCGCATATATTATGCTGCATAAAAGTGCAACCGTGAGAACAAATCACATCACTGTATTATTACAGGTCAAATAAAGCATCTGGCTGGATTATACAATCTCTGTTTCTTCTCAATTTCCTTTGAAGTGAAGAGTTTTTTATATAAATAACAACACATCTATTTTATTATTTTGAGATTTTTTTTCTTGTTTAATTTTTTATTATAATCATCTTACACTAGTGCCATGCTTCACATTAGAACAAAATGGAGCAACAGCAGTAATGTTTCACAATGTTTCCCTGCATGTCTGTGTGAAACAAATGAATAGTATACTGCCCGGCCCAAAAACCCAGTCTACACAAGTTAAATTTAAAAGAAAAAAATGTAGAGACTAATATTTCATCGGTTGGCCTTTAGCTTTGATTACAGCACACTATTTCTGTGGTATTGCTTCAATAAATGCTGACAGTGTCACAAGATTTATTTCAGTGTCAGTGTTGCATTTATTTTATACCAATATCTTATATTGTTGATGGGAGAATCTGACTACCGTGCAAAGCCATCTCCACCACATATCCCAAAGATTATAAATGGGTTTAAGGCCAAGACTATGTGTTGGCCAATCCATGTGTATATTTTAGATACTTTTACAGTTTGAGTCTAATGGAAACCATTGTCATCTTGAAATATGCCTGTGTCACCAGGTCAGTGGAATACCATTCAGTCATTCAGTATATTCATGTGACTTGAGTCTTTAAGTATATAATATTGCTCAAACTAGACCTAGAAAAATAGCTGCAACCCTAAATCATACACTGCCCCCACAGACTTGTACAATAGACACTACAGATGGATCTGCCCCTCTCTCTGGAACAGGGTAGATCTGTACTCATCAGATAACATGACTTTCTACCATTGTTCTAGTCGTATCTTTATGCTGCCTCGCAAAAAAAAAGTTTTTTTTATCCAAGTAGTCTCAGTGATAAGTGGTTTTCTTAGAGCTACAGAACTATTCAGAACCAATTCCTCGATTCCCTTTATATTTTGTGTGTGGAAACGCTCATAGCTATAGTCACAAGTAAAGCGTTGTTTGTCTTTGTTTGAATTTCACCAAACCGGATCACCTGTCACAATGGTTTAGGATTCTTTTCAGATTCCTCCTCAAAAAGTGTGGTTCCCCACCATTCTTCTAGTTTAAAATAATGCTTAGAAACCATCTTAAAACTAATTTTAGTCTTTTTTGCAATCCACTGAGATGTTTTTTTCTGCTTAATGCAAGCCAGTTATTCAACCTTTCTTAAACAGATTAAAGTGTTTTCTAGTTCATGACCATGGGATGTTTCTTTTCACATGGTTGTTTGGGGAAAAAGAAGCAACTATTTACAGAGTCTGGCTTAAATGCTTTGTTACAAACTGAAAAATAATCAGCAATGCAGTAATTATCTAACAGCTTGTCCGTATTTGCTTAGTTAAATCAAGGTGACTACCTTTTTTTGGCCAGGCAGTGTAAATGAAGTCACAAACTGATAGCTTTGCAGCTCAGTGGAGATATGTAAACAAGTTATTTCTTCTAGTTCATTTGACTGACCGGCAAAGGTTATACTGAGGGTGGGGGAGAGGCACTGAAGCAGACTGTTATGGGAGAATCCATCTGCTGGCTATATATACACATTTGTGATGTCAAACTGAGAGGGAGACGGGGAGAGAAGTAGCAGCAGGAGTCACGTGTTAATGGGCAAACTGAAAAAGGGACAAAATGTTCTGATTTAAAAAAATCTTTGCTGAGTTGGTGTACAGATAAATGCTGTGGAGGAATAAAGCAAGAATAATGACACCTTTCAGACTTTACTGAAGAGGCGTCCCTAAATATAACCAACATTTTCAACAACATTCATCGAAAATAGTCATTTGCTGTTTATTCATGGAAAAATTAGCACTTTTCAGTAAATTTGATACAGTATTTTATAACTATAATAAGGAATAAACAGAGAAAAAAACACCAGCTAGTTAAGAAGCTGCAAGACTGAAAAGTTAATCGAATATTTTCTTTATAAAAAAAAAAAATTGTAAGGTGTAACAAACAAAGGAGCAGTCATCATGAGATGCAATATGAGCTATGGGCTACAGGCTGCTCACCTCCAACTTCTCTGCAAAGTAAACAACTTTACAGTGTACTGCTGTTGTGTGAAAGACTACTCGCAACATGCTCAGCAGGAAATCAGATGGTTGGAATAGTTACTGGCAGACTTTTTTCCCACAAAGAATGGCTCAGAGTGTATAAAACATTTGTAACCAAATCAATCCTGACGGAAATGTCAAGTGTTTTAACTTAATGCATAAGATTATGAACATTCTTGCGTGATCTGCAGGGAGAATTTATTTAACCAAACTGTTTCAATGTAGCTCCTGATTCAATACTGAGATGTCATTTTCATCTTATGGCTCTTTTTTAACATGTTTCATTGGCTAAAATTGCCAAATCAGTGCAAACAACATGCAGGAATTCCCCTTTAGCCAACAATAAGGTCAAATGAGACAACACTGCATAGATTATAGCTCCCATTCTACACTTCTTAAGCCCTTTGCCAATCTGGAGACATGACACAGAGACAATGTAAAACAAATTTTAAATCAATATATACTTTATGTAGTTCATCTACCTACTTCCAGGGAGCTTTTTATAACAAGACAGATGAGCATTGTTAATATTAGGATTGCACCAATTAACAAAGTACACAGGGGAGGCCTGGTAATAATGAGCAAGAGAGCGACAGATAAAACGTGACACAGGAAGGCAGACAAAGAGAGAAACTGACAGTGGAAAGTCTACAGGATGAGAACAAAGAGGCAGAGACATTGTGGAAGACTAGAAGGACAACATCTCAAATAAAGAGTTAGAAGGAGCAGGAAGAGAGCATGAGAAAACAATGAAGCAAAAAGGGTAGATAAAATGATAGAGACACAACTTTAAAAAGTAAACATTAAGAAAGACAGGCAAACTGCAAACAGCACAGGAAGAAAGGGGGAGGACTACTAGAAACATAGACAAACCCATCAGCACAATTGAAATACAGACAGTGGGACAGATTGGGAGCAAGGGGAAAGATGTGAAGTAAATGCGAGATAACGGGGATATAGAGGGGTGAGAAAGAAAAAAAGAGACAGAAGAGAGACAGAGATCGGCTCATCTGACATCCGCTGATCTAACAGGACTTGGCTTTAACGCAGCTGTTCCTCTGGCTTTTGACTGCATCACTTGGGAAAACTCTATTCCAGAGTGATAGGCTATTTATAGGCTCACTCCAGGAGACAGGAAAGCAACGAATCTACTAACATGCTCTGTGTCCCCCCCCCCCTTTTTGCTATTTTAATGTCGGTACAGTTACCCAGTGTCCCTGGGTTATAGACTTTCACTGGGTCACAGAAAGAAACGGAAAAGGGAAGAAGAGTATGGAGCATTTTCAAAGTAGCGCATAAACAGGTGCAAAGCTTAAATTGACAACAACATATGGAGAGAAGCTGGGGTTTTTTCTGTTTATAGGTCATGCTCAACCACATAGTGTAAGGAAGACCAAATGGCACAGGGTAATTACTATCCTGTCACAGGAATACAGGGAGTTATGCTGAATCTCTGAAAGAAAGAAATCCATGCAGACTGAATGACAGATGTTATAACAATTAAATATGAAAACATTTCTGGAAAGCAACCTGAACAGAACTACAAACATGTGATTCACTGAAGCTTGGCAGCAGTCCAGTAATGTATGTGTGATACATTACACGACCCCGATGTACGAAAAAAAAAAAAACATCTCAAGCCACTACAACATTTTAAAAACACACACACTGCAACATTGTGTTACATTTAACTGTATGACTGATATAAGACAACAGTCAAGACGCAAAAATGCCCTCAGTGTCATAAGTGCCATCACAAAGGGTATCAACACTAACAGTGTCATTAGCTGTGTGCTACCACCTCTGTGCCAGCCCCATGCTGAGAACAAGAGTGAGATTAGATGATTTGTTGACACTACACTAAATTGACTCTGAACAAAATAATTGGCAAATAGGAATAAAACCAAAACATTTACATTTCATCTCCTCTCCAGCATACTAGTTGGACAGCACACCCATCTGCATGGATAGGACAGAACAAGAACTCCTCCAAGTTCACCTTTTGTTGCAAGTGTGACGTCTCCTTGGCTGACTGAGAGAAACAATAAAACAGTGGTGCCTAAAAGCATAATGTAAGCCTGGCAGCATGCGCTAATACCAACTTTCTTTCACGTCTATGCTCAAACTAAACAGCCCAGAGTGAAGATACATCTGCATTAAGTCACTTCCTTAGGAATTAGGGAGAATGATAGAAAAAAATATATCTGAACATACAATGCAGTTTATTCATACCGCTAAGCCAACCATCATCCATTGATACAACTTTCTAGGCCTCAGTGGTCCTGGATAAAAATAGAAGGCACAATGAATTGTGGGTAATTGAAAGGTCAGCCTTGTGTCTTTGAGTTTTATCATCTTAATGTCAGTAGATGAAAGATGGCCAATGGTTTAACAGGGACTATACTAAAGATTTAAGAAAGTTGGAGAAGAAGCCAACTAAAAGTTGTTCATCAGACGACCAAACCGAGCTAGAGAGAAGAGAACATGAGCCAATGGCACTTTGCAAATAAAATATACATACTATACTATAATACTTTTAGACATAAAAGTATAATTTATTTGCATTAAAACCAAGGCAAAGATTAAGTTCATGTCAGTAAAGGGTCTTATACTTGTATAGCGTTTTTCTACACATCAGTGTACTCAAAGCGCTTTAACACTAT
>JBAMIG010000017.1:13884003-13902803 GCA_037177335.1 Kiunga ballochi | reverse complement strand
TAAGATTTTTTTAAATAACTGTAATATATTCAAACATTTCTACCATTTCCCATTATAATCTCTTTTATGAAACTGTCACAAATATGAACTGAATAACATCATTTAAAGTCTTTTGTCAAACCATAATGAAGGTCATGGAGCATTTTTAAAAATCCAACAAGCAAAAATAAGTTTTGTGATTAAACATAGTCATGTGTTTATACATCTTATTTCTCTGCTCAGATTTTTAGCACATTCTGACCTGTAGGCAGGACAAACACTCTAACTATGTCTATATTTTGCTGAAGGTCAAAATGTTCTTGTTATACAAGTGATCCATCACTTTCACTGAGTAGATTGTTAAACCCTGTCACTGCTCAGCACTTGGGAGTTTCCTCCCATTTGCACTTGTTAGGCAAAAATGTCACCTCTACACATAATGTCATCTAATTTGCATAATCTAATAAGAGGGTTGCTGTTAAGTTTACTGAGCAGATGTTCCAAGGGGAATAGCTTCTTTGCTTTTAGGTCTCATTTCATCGACATTATAGACTGAAATTACCGAGTAAGAAGCCAATGTTTAAAATCATGACATCATGTCTATTAGACTATGACAAAATGCAGGACTTTGAATTTTCAGAAGGGAATTTTTAAACATGTTTAAACATCTTATAGTGTAGTAATATTTAAATTTTTCTTTGCTAATTTAATTTCAAGGAGAAAAATATGAAATGTTGCATTATTTAAAGTTTTTCTTCCCTCAGTTTTTAAGGCAAATGGTTTCTTTTAAACTACCAGTTTTACACAAAAGATCGTTTGTGTAGCACTTACTGCATTAACAGACAGTTATTCCTGCTGTGGATTACACACACACACACACACACACACACACACTCCAGCTTCTATATTAGCATCCTGTTCACATTCCTGCATAGTTTAAGTGGAGCAAATTAACCCTGCTGTTGTTATTACTTTCTGTATTTACAGGGATGTAGCAGATCCACCAGAGCAGCTAAATGTTAAAATAATAAAGTTTCAGTCAGTCAAACCTTTTTTTGCTCTGACACCTTGATAAATTATATAACTGGCTGCTTGATTTGCTGAGATCTTACAACATAACTTCAAAATCAACCATTTTATGGTAACTCAAACAAGTTTTTTAATTAAATCTATCTAAATAAGTGATTATCTGAAGGTTTGGGTACCTTGCTGTTTATTTTTTTTAACATCACTTAACAGCACTTTAGTTTAAATTAAAAGGATTTCTTTTTTTTATATCACTATGGATGCACAAGGAAGACGGGCTCTACCCAGGCTCTTATGAGCTCTCCGTGGTGCTGAAAATCTCCACTTGTGCAGAATTGCTAAGGCTTGTGGCCAGTAGGCTTAATAAATCCTGCCAAAAAAATAGAGCTGGTGTTGAGTGTCATCATGGCCAAAGCATTCCACGTCATAAATGACCACTGCTGATAGATTTACAACCTCTGAATATTATAACTAATCCCTCCTGTAAACTATACATTTCAACACAAACTATCCAGAAACATTTACACTGAGTCCTGGTTGACACCAGTTGAAAAAGTGTCAATACAGTGATAGTAATTACAAACAAGCTGGCAAAGTGTTGTATTAATAAAACACATTTTAATAAGCCTTTTGTACACAGTGACAGGAGATGTTTTGCCTCTACAGAGACACTTTGATATGTGGAAAGGAGAATCGAAGGGCTAGCCTACTATAATTATTATCATGCAATAGTGTCAATAATTACACTGAAGCTGCAGAAAAGCTACACAGCAACCCCACACAAAGGCATTTACCATGCCATCTATGCTCATGATATTATGCAAAGGGATAGGGGAAAAGAAACACCATGTGTACTTACACGAATCACAGAGATCAATATGGTATGAGTAAAGACTATGTCTGAATCTGAGAACTAAATAGGCTTAACAGATCCGTTTGTCAGATTACAAGGATGACTTAAAGACATAAAGGCTTAGATTACTAAATTTCCTCCTTTTAATTTTGGTAAAGCCTGATACTCATGTCTTTGGACTTCAAAAACTCAAAACTAAATTATCTAGTCATGTAATTATTGCGGATGGCATAAACGTTTTTATCTTAATTTGTTTGTTAGCTCACAAAGAAACAGATTTTTTTCACCTATATATATTTGCCCAAATGAAAAACATCCTGTCTCAGAGTGATGCAAAAATCTAGTCCATCTTTCTGTTACATCTAGATTGTCATCCATCCATTTTTTATATCGTTTTTTCCACTTCAGGTCTGCAGGGGGCTGTAACCAATCTCAGCAGTTACTAGGTGAGAGGCAGAGGAACTTCAAGACTGAACTCCTGCAACTCCATTTTACTGCATTGTCCCAAATATGGGAGGAAGAACATTCGGCCACTGGAACTCTTTTTCCTCCCACTGTGGGTTTGGCTGGCAGACACCCTCCCTAACTTCAAGATTAGATAAGATAGGATCTTGCTTTTTTTTAAGAAAAAAAGGAGTGGTTAGCTATCCCTTACTTATGCTGACATAGGTTTAGACTGCTGAGTATAAACTGAATATAAAGAATGACGGTTTCCCCCAAAAATTTGTCAAAGACATGGAGCTGGGAGAGCCTGTTAACATGGGGTGGATGATTGATCGGATCGAACAAGAGTTAACGGGCTAACAGAGGTAGATGGGCAAAGAGCTGTTAATCAGCCTTCTTGCCACTGATATTGGATATCTGTCAATCAAAAGGACATGCCCATAATTATGTTGAATTCCATAAATAACATCTAAAAAGATCAATTATAAAAGAAAATTCACCCCTAATAGTTGTCATGCAGGTGAACTTGACCTATAAATCCTCAAATGGATTTTTGTAACAGGCTTTCAACATGCTTATTTCTGCTGTGAAGTTGCCATTTTTAACATGGGAGTCTTTGGGAACTTGTTCTTTTTTGGAGCTGCTAGCAGATGAGAGAGGAAAGGCAATTTTTGGAATTTCCACATAGACTCCACTTTTTCCAACAGAGGTTGCCGCTTTTTCCTGTAACATCCCACAGTAAACTGATAACTTCCTTTCCCTTATGCCTCTTGACATTATATTTTCAATAAATTCATGAGAGCACTGCATCATTATCTTACTGCAGCCAGTCCTCGGGGGCCGCTGTCCTAGAGATTTTTTTATGTATCCCTGTTTCAACACACCTGGCTTCCATTAAATGACCACAAAAGCCAATCAAGTTTAGCATAATGACTGATTAACTTGAGTCAGCTGTGTTGGACCAAGGATACATGGAAAACCTGCAGGATTGTGACCCTTTGGATTTGACTAGTTGTGCTTATGGTTTGATGCAATCTATTGATTTCCTTTTATGAGCTATAATTATTTATAAGCACAGTAAATTTATTTTGGAATAATGTGATCTTATTTTCAGCGCATTAATATAAAATGACTGGAAATGATTATGTTTAAAATGTGCTTTGAGATTCATTTGTTGTGAACTGGTTCCGTAATAATAAAGCTTAATTGGGTAATTTGAATTGAACAGATGTCCATTAGAAAGATTTTATGCAAAAGTAGACAGAAGATGATATGTTAAAAGACCACATAGACAATTTAATTATGCAAACCTAAACAGGCAGTTTAATAGCATCAATACACTGTAATACTATGTGGAGCTTGTGTATGGTTTCCAATAGAGCTCAAAATGTAATTTGTCTCTATTCTTTCAAAGAAAAGATCATCTCAAATGTTTAAAATGGCTTTTATTGATTTCAAAGGTTATTGTCAATATAGATTAAATGTATCACCTGTCTAATTTTTTTTTAATCTCATGAGCTGTGAAACGTAATACTCTGAAGACACTGTTTTGTTAATCCTTATTATAACTCAGTGGCATCGGCTGTCATAGAGTAATGTGGCAACTCTACATCATCATCCATCTTTAATGAGGCATCTAGACATGAACCCGTGCTCTCAGTGCTTCAGTGCTACATGATGTCTACACATGTTGTCATTTGGGGCTCAACTCTAGAAGCATCATTTTACAAAGCTCATGTCCGAAATTGGTCCGTCTGGCATTGTTCATGTCTACATACACTTCACCACATATAGACGTATGTTGGGCATTGGAGGAAACCCGACTCAGACAAGACCTTCTGGGGTTTCACTTTTGCAAGCATCAAACAAGCCCGCAATTGACAGCCGAGCCATTCATTCTGTGCAACCACTCTGGAAAATGTTAGAAGAAGTCAAGAGGTAAAGCCATTGTGCTGTAGCAGGCCGATGCACTTTGTCTGAATGAGCTTTAGCTTGTAGGCTACCCTTTGTTGTCATTCAGCCTTCCATTTCCACTTCAATAACATTTCATTTTATTAGGATATAGTGCTCACTTAACAAATACACACTGGAGTGCTGCCACATGTGGTGCCATACTAACATTGTAGCATTCTGGCTATGATGGAAAAAAAATGAGTCTGCTTTAAGTGTGCTAGAAGAATGATAATTACCATATTAGCCAGGCCACCTCTGAGGATAACTGATAACTGTAGCGATAATAAGTAATCCTAACACTTCCCAAGCCTTCTCTGATGGTAGCCCACATTTCTTACTAAGAGAAAGATCTGATCGCTCAATAGGAAGCATTAAAACCGCCTGATGGGATGACTGAAGGTCACCGTCTTGTCCTCTACACACCTGCTGTCTCTTTGTTTGCATTGCTCAAAGCATTGGTTATAATATTAATTGTGTTGTGATGTCTGTGTGTCACTGCTGATTATTGAGGCTGGGTCGTGGGTTGAGGGTAGAAACCTGAGGGAAGAATAGTAGAAGGCTCGTTCTGGCTGATAATCAGTATCACATAATAATATACCCAAAGAAGCACATGCTGCGCTGTGTGATTACAGGTATTCTGTGCAAATACTACATCTCCCATGATGAAAACACGCAATATTAACATTGCTGTATCCTAATACAAACACTGAGTACTACTAATAATAAAAAAGATCTGAAACAAAAACTGTATGTGTGTTTAGCAAGGCTTCTCTGCCTAAAGGATTTTCTCACTGATAACTAAAACATCATGTTCTGGAGACTAACTATGAATGCATTTGTCCTAACTCCCATTTTGGAGACAATTGAAGGAAAGAGGAAACTTATTTCCGACAAGCATTTGGAAATGTCAGAAATACGGAGCTATGCAAGCTGTCTGTGGCAAACGGCTGCAACATCATTAACATGATAAACATAATTAATATTTATTCGCACTTAGTCTGAAGCTGATCTATGTGTAGCGTTTACTTTAGAAGAATAGCAACCATTTGCTTTGGAAGGATTCATAAATTACAGCTTTGATTTTACATTTACTTTTTAGGTACCAGCAATAGTATTAGAGGTGGTCTTATCTGTGTTCAGGCTAAAATCTATCTCAATGGATTCAACATGCATTGGTTATTAGGTCATTTTTCTTAGTCAGATCCAGTGAAATCTAGTTTCAATCAATGTTCCTAAAAAGCCAATGAAAAAAGTCTTTACTGTTACACCAATCCTTAGCACACCATACTCTAACTTTCTAATTAATTATAAACAAAAAAACTAAGCCAGAAAACAAAAAGCAATAGCCAGAAAAAGAACTATAGTGTAAAATAGGGAAAATTTACATAGATTGTATGTTTGTCTGTTATTTAAGGTAATTAAACAAAATCATTAGACTGTACTGTAAGCAAATCACACCTACACGTCTCCTTATTTGATGTTAAGCTGTTTAAAGACAACAACAGCTGAGAAACAAAGCAAGTAGACTTAAAAACCAGAAGTTATGATCCCACAAGCTATTAAAGTACAATTTATCTCCCTCCTGCAGACCACCCATACCAGCTTAGGCAAGCCAGCCTTTAGATATATGTAAATGGTTTCCCTCTGCCAGTTTGACTAGGTGGGGATCAGATAGCTTAAGACCCTATCACACATTTCCTATGCTAGGAACGCATGCAACATGCTTTCCCCTTGTGGAGCCAGGTATAGCCCCCTTTTTCCAACCCCATAACCTTCTAACCTCTGAATACTTCGTGGGGGTGGTAGATGTCCTTTTAATAGTCCAGTGACTGGCTGAAGAAGACATAACAGCATGACAGCAGGGTAGCAGAGTTAGTGTAATGTAGGCGTGGGGATGAGGTTGAACTTCTGCGTCTGCCTTATGATATACATAGGCTTGCCTGGTTTATGGCCTCTCCTTGTCTGTGGATTAACATACATCAGTAAGAAATACTACAGTTTTCCCTAAATGGCCATCAAATCAGACACATAGAATTAAGGATTAGGGTCTAAAAAAAGAGAGCACTAACTCATGAGTCACACATTCCACATTAGACGAGTATGAAAAAAGAAAGTTCATTTAACAAGTTTGGAAAAGCTCAGATCTGCCGTGTTACTAAAGATTAACATTCCTCTGTCTATCTATTTAAAATGTCAAAGCAGAAAGAATATAAAGATAACACATTCTCACACACACGTTTAATAATGTCAATCAACAAGCTCCAGACGCTCCAGTAAATAATGAGTCCATGAACAAACCACTAAATGTGTCCATAATCAGAACTTGTAATGCTCCGTACGAGATGGGCGGGGATCAGCACTTGGGAAAACTGGTCATGCTTCTCTCTGGGACAACCTGAGACACAATCATACCTGCAAGTGTCACCAACACACAATTCAATCGCTGGTCTGCCAGCACACATTACTTGCACTACATCAAAAATCAATTACAGTTAAAAGCCCAAAAGCCACACACAGTAATTCATCATTCATGTGATCATTCGATCAGTTGATTTCTTCATTACCTGTGGATTTTAATAAACCTGTCTGGGTTGAATTGGGCAAGCTGGGCCAAGCTGACTGAGGTTAGTGAGAGCAACAGCTGAGGGTGGGGTGTGTGCTGCTCTGGCAAAAAGCAGCTGGTCTGTTGCCAAGCACAAGGGAACACACAGACTCATAACAGTATATCTCTGCAGGCACCTAAACAATCCATTTCTCTTAAAAGGTGAGCACAGCGAAGTGCTTTCCGGCACACCTCATTCACTGTGGCAGGCATTTTGCTTTTACACTGTTACACAATGCAACCAACACTGAGGTGCTTTTGATTTATTTTGCTGCAATGAAAGCCTTCGAGCATAAAAATCAATAACAATCTTCAATTATGGAAAATCCTCTGTGATGATTTAAAGCTCGCTATGTCTGCCATATTTCATTAGAGTCAGTCTTAAGATGGACTTCCAAAGCTTCAGCTATGCACAGACAACAGCCAGAGAAAATGGGTCCTAGCTACTATGTGTGTCTTCACACCTCTGCCTTATAAATCAGAACATGAGTGGAATCTGACCTTCAGAGGGAAGGACCATCATGCTCATCCTACTCATGAAAATGCAGTCATCCTACAATTGCAGAATGACACTTTAGTCAAACAATGGTAAACAAATATGTTAGACAAAATACAAAATAAGATTTGTACAAGTATAAAAAGGAAGTGTTTCAGAATTATATTTTGACTAGTATGCATGTGTTCGATAGAGCTCATTTATATGTGGGATTGTAGCATTCATGCAGAAATATGCATCTAGATTTTACAGAAAAAAAGGACTGTTTTAATTTTTTTTCCAGGGATTCGTTTGATCTTTTTCCCCGCTATAACTGAACAAAAACAAAGCCACTGTGTGCACATGTCAATATGGCTGCAGAAGAAATAGAAAAAAGAAAAGCTACAGGTACGAAACTGACCCACTGACCTCCCCATAACAGAAAATGTGTAGAATGAGAATTTTGAAACAGAAATACAATAGTGTTTGAGATGCGTTTGCAGGATAGAATAACACTAGAAATAAGTCATTGCTTGGTATTTTCCATGCTAAAGCATCCTAAGTGGGAACATTACAAAATAGTAAAACGGCCAAAAATCCAGTTTATTCTTTAATGTTTAAAAGAAATGCAAAAACAGATGCAAAATAACAGATAATGTTAAATATTATGGAATGATAAAACAATCAAAGTACGTAAGTATAAGAATACAGCATTTTTACATCTGTATTTTCCATCCTGATGTTCCTTTTTTACATATGCACAGGTCTCCAGAGTGAGATCTGTATACCAATAAAAAGTAGCGTATGCACCAATTTAGAAAGAACAGCCTGAATTCTGTGAAAAGCAATCATTTGCATTAGTATGTTTGTTATCATGAAAATGTTTATGTTCTAAATGACTAATTGCACACTAAATGAGAACCAGAGAACATGAGCAAATAATCCGTGTCATCCAGCAGATCGGAAAGAAGAGGATGCACAGCTGCACCAGCAGTTTTCTGTCGTTTAAAAAGAGGAACAACTGTGTTGTCCTGACAGCTGCTAGTTCTTTGGAACACAAGAAACAAAACTCCCCTCAGTCCAGCTTTGTTTAAGGGCTACATTTTCATCCTCCACACTTTTTTCCAAGAGTTGTGGTTGTACTAGAACTTCCTCGTACTTTTTACTATTGGGATCAAGCTGCCTACTCTTTCAAATTCTAGTAAAGTTCTGCCTCTAGTTGTCTCTAGTTTGTGTCTGCATCATTCATTCATTCAGGCCCCATCAGACTGCTACCTGGTGGAGGCACACTAGATGCACACTCCAGGCACCAGTCCTGCACACACATGCATACACAAACACACCTGTCCACACACACCTACACACGAGCCTAGGACCCCCACCCAACCCACCCAATGTGCCGAAAACCACCACCTAACCCTGCCCACACTATCGCCTATAGGCAACCCCGACCAAAAAAGTACTGATTTTAACTTTTAAATTAAAGTGTTTTATTTCAGAACTGCATTAGCTAAAAATTTATACCGTGAATGTCTCAATTTCTTTATATATTTATAACAATCACAGCTGCTTTTAAGTGAAGCCTCATCCCATTATCAAACTTTTTCTCTCCATGGAAGACAGGAGCAAATAATACTCTGCTTATAGGACCTGGGCCTGTCCTGCGACACTCATTTTCATTTTGTAACTGCTTCACAACTAGTTTTAATTATCATCAGATTTAATACCTGCAAAGAGATCATGAGAAAATTTTTTTAATGTTTTAAAATTCATGTTTTCACAGTAATTATCTGTAGCAGTCGATGGGGAAGGGGCCATTCATGATTCAAAAGAGGATTGTATCACAGAGCTTCCATATTCCTCCTCGCCACACAACTCAAACAACGGAGGCGTCATTTAAGAACTGCTGGAGGTGGCGTGATGCAGAGTACATATAACTAAACCATTAGATAACCATACAGAAGTGAAGCAGCCCACCACAGAAAACTGCAGAAAACTCCACATATTCATAAAATCACATGGTAGAAACTAGAGAGCTTGCTTGTTGCTAACAAGCCCTTCAGCACGTCTTCCTCCACTTCAGTAGAGTGGCTGTGCCTCCATTTCTCTCACACATGCATGTGTTATGATTGTCTTGAGTGTGGCTTTCCCTTAGTAGGAAGCTCCTTATTTAGGTTGTGTGAAGCTGTGCTGTAGAAAGAGAATGAAATAATGCAGCTCATCCAGGCTGCGTTAGGACTGGTGCTTGCTAAGGGACTAAAAAGATTTTGAGTTGCAAATGTGGTTATTATGTAGATTAAAAATGCCATTTGAGTGTTTTGAAACAACTGACTGATTAATGCGATCATTGAAAACATGGTGCTCACCCAGGAGATAGCGCCATACCTATGAGCATTTGTATTTGTGTGTGTGCGTGTGGCCGTGTGTTAGTTTTATTTGTTTGACAGGGACGTAGCATATTAAAAAAATAAACAACTTCTAAAAATGGCAGATTTAGCCAAAAGAAGGCTTATTTTCATCTGTTGTCTCTGACCAGACCTGGGGCTCCCTGGGGCACAACAGTAAGGGGAAAAGTACTGATTATTAATCTAAAATCTAAAAGATATTTATCAGTTAATAAGCAAATACTTTATAATAACACTAAAATCTCCATACCTTCATGAAAAACAAGACAGCAGCAGCTGACAGAATTTTTATGTTGACAGGTTTAATTGTTCACTAGCCACTGTTTTAAACAGGAAAAAAAGCCACATGTATTGATCCTCCTTATGTGTGTCGGGCGGCCGTTCCACTCTTGTGAAGCAGTCACTGGAAAAGCTCACTGTGTATGCAAAACAACTGGTTTTATTTGAGAAAGTTTCTTAAAGCTTTTAATTGCTTTCTTCTAAACTAAGGCACCTTTTTAGGTTTTACAGTACAAGGTAAAAACCAAACAGGCTTCGTGTTTCAAAGTCTCTCTTTTTAAGCCAAAGTCACTTCAAAGATCACCCTGAACATATACCTTGGAACATCTTTGCATCTAATTTTTTGCTCCCTGTATGATCTTCTGACTGCTCTCTAATAATCCTGGCAAAGAACAGAGCCATTTAAAAGAATTAGGATGCAGCTGCGTCTCAGAGGCCTCGCATAGGGGGAGGATTTTGCATTTGCAATGCAACACCCTCTCTAAAACCCTTCGTCACCCTCACACCCTCTGTTTCCACATCCTCCTGTGTTCCCCCTCAGAGTTTCCACCTCTATTTCCTTGCCTGCGATTCCAGGTTCCCAGTAATACCAGAGAAAGCCAGCCGCCACCACACGCCAGCACTGCATCCTTTTTCTGACACATGGCGACTTAGCTGGCTGCACTAGTCAGCTGAACACGGATCCAGTTTCTCCTCCTTAATTTTCCTAACAAGCCTTTTCCCTCCACAGCTAAGTGTCAAGCCTACCAAAGTCACCTAACGGGAGGGCTTTGCCTTTCACACACAGCAACACAGAGGGAGAACTAACACTGACAGGCTTTTATTTTCACCATTTCTCCTCATTTGCAAGGGATGAGATGCAACCAGATACCCACCAGCAATCACAAGATGGATACCTAATTATATTTGCATGGCTTACTTTCATCACTGTATTGGCAAGACTGTGAGAAGCATGAAGGATGGCATATGGTTTGATGCCATTTTTTATTTATGAGCATAAGAACATGACAGGAGGCAGACAGCCAAGTAATGACCTACAGTAAATAGCATAATGAGCAGAGTTTTCTTGGAATGTAAACTTGGTAGATGGTACTTTGTTTTCCTATAAAACATTTCTGGAGGTTGGACTATACTACTGCTCTTATGCAATTTCTTTTTCTTTTCTTTTTTTTTTTTTTGTTCTTATTAAGTACGCTCACTAGCATGAGTGGAAATCTTAAAAAGTATGAAGTAAGACATGATTTTAGATGTTCTTTCTTTAACCTGAATCTAACAAAGCCTTTAAGCATCTTTTTGATGTGTTGCTTTTTTTAAATTTCTGAATAAATATCAGCTACCTTGGGTATTACAGAGGTGGGCTTTGGTTTGGTACACAGGTTTAAATCCCTGGCGTGCCAACAGAAATAAACCACAGTGGGCCTTTGAGCAAGACCCTAAAGCACAGGACAGCAAACTGCCCCCTTCTGCTTTTTACATCCAAAAACAGCTTAAATGCAGAGCTGATTTTCTCTGTCAGTAATGATAAAGTGATAATTATTAGAAATTTCTACACAAGTTTAAAAACAACAACATTTTTTAAGCTAAATAATAACATTAAACTTTCTATGTTGTATGTATTTATTTTTAAAGGAACTGGGAATGGCAAAGGGATCCGAATAGAATAGATCTAGAGTCTGGTGTTTCTGGTGTATTGCTTCACAACAAGAGGGTTCAGTTTAAAGCTGACTTCTAAGCTAATGAAGGTATATCATGGAGCGATTAAATGAAACACCTGATGACTTCGGAAAAAGAGTTGTTGATAATATTTTACACGGAAAAGTATTTTAAAACCACTTCTAAAGTCCTCAACCAGTTAAACCAGTCCCATAGTCAGACAAATTGTGTAAAAATAGAGGAAATCAATAGCCTCTGTTAAACTCTGAATAAGGTCCAGACTAAAACAGATTACTCTGAGAACAAGTTGTACAATAGTCTAAAGGACACAGAGGAATCTAGGCTTATTTCAAAGGAAGTTAAAGTTTTCTTATCAGTAAAACAGTAAAAAAAAAAAAACAAAAAAAAAAAACAACTGAGCTGCAAAAAGAAAGCTACTGCTTTCCAAGAAGAAACTTTCTTAAAAACAACTGTTTGGTAAAACTCACATAAAACCCAAAAAGCTCAAAACTTTTGTGCTGACAGAGAACAGAAAAGAGCTTTTAGATTTCAATAATATTTTGTTTTTACAGTATAATCCAGCATAACAGCCTCATCTCATGTGAGAAATATACTAGTTTAAGGATTTAAGGTGGTATGAGTTCCAAGATTTACCAAATAATGATGATACAATAGAAAAAACTCCTTCGGCTGAATCTATTGTTTCATAAGGTTTGTTATTCTTTAGACAAATACCTATTCATATCCAACAACTTTAGAGTAAATATTTATTAATATTGTTTAGTAAATAACTAATTTTATTCAATAATTGTGTCTATTTTATCACTCTGCACCTTTTACAAATGAAAACTAGATTAACCTGGTCAAAGAGCTTATTTATATGGCAGGATGGTAATCATCAGGTAAACCTATTTTTGAAGGAATTAAGATCCAGTGGGAGAATATGAGTAAATGTAGTTAAATACATCTGAAAACTTTCAGCAGTGATGGGGAATCAAATATATTTTTGATTAACTATTTCCAGTGAAAGCACTTTCTCCAGCTGCGCCAAATGCCAAAGAGAAAAAACAAAGAAAAAGGTCAAGGCCGCAAAAAGGACACGGCAGAAGAGCAGCGGGAGGAGGGACATGAATTGGATGTAACCTATCAAGGACGAAGGTTTTAACTGAGTTGTTTTTCTCCCAGAAAATAAAAGCCTCTTATTTGATTCCTTCCTATTTAACATCAAACCAACTGTCGTTGCGCTTGTCACCCGCTTTACTCCTCACACCAAAACAAGCATAAAAAAAAACAAACAAAAAGAAACCCTCAGACCTTAACCGTCCCTCTGTCCATCCAGGGGAACACTCACACTACACACAAGTGTGTGAGTCGTGTATGAACCGAATATGAATCAGCTATGATTCATCCACCCGCAGCAAAGTAATGGGCAGTCAGCCTTATTATCATTTTTCTATATTAGTCCTGCACACAGGTTGCCTTCATCAGTTTACTACAACATTTAATGTGCAGCAGAAAGCTGCAAAAACAAAGAATCATGTGTTCAAAAATTGTATAGTGCACAGTATGTAAAAGGCACAGCAGCGTGGATCTGCTGGACAACTCCCTGTGGACCTCATTAGGTCTCAGAAGGTGAGATAAGAACAATCAGGTGTTTGGTACAAAACCATCTTAAAGGCTGACTGTCATCCCAGAAGTTTTGGAGCTGTTGTGGCATGACGTTATATTTCTGCAGGCTGCAAGCAAATTGAAATGCTCTTCTCTCATTCCGCCCATATCTGTCATGCAATATATCAATACATCACCCCCCTTCATTCAAGAGTAAACAGCCCAAGGAAAACAACAATCATTGTGTGTTCATACACGCACTGCAATGGGAACTTCATATTCCTTTATAGTTGCAAATAATCCCATTCATTATAGTGGCAGAATAAATACTCTTGCAGAACAACAAGTTAGACCAGTGGCACATAAAAATGCCCAACGTTTGCATCAGTGACGGACTTAAAGACATAAATGTGCTTCACACAGCAGAAGCCATACCTTGTTTTTAATGTTGCAGTGGCAGCATACAGTCCACATATACTTGAGGGTCCTCCATAACAGGATGATGAAGAGACCCCCAAAAAACGTCACCATGGAAGAGGCGAGGAATGCCCACCACATGCGCTGTCCATTCTCGTCGCATGGCACCTCAGACGAGTATGGGATGACAACGTCTTCCATCTTGGATATTAAGATTGAAGAGTCCTGTTTTATATTATTATTGATATTGCTTGTCCTCATAGAGCTGTCGCTTCCATGGGGAACCGTGCCATCTGCCTCAGCTAGCATTTAGGAGCCTTGGAGAGCCTGTGCCAGCGTCCCCAGCCCCACTCACCAGCCATATTGCTTGAGAAAACAAACAAATAATTTAAAAAATCAAATAAAATAACTAAATAAATAAAACAGAAAAGAAAAGAAAAAGAAAATACCCCCGTTTGCTGTCGATTATGATCACCCACCCAAAAGAGTCTCTCTGTATTTTAGGTTTGCTTAATCGTGACAGTGTGCGACACCGCGCTCACAAACCTGACCGAAATAACGGGTCGGTGGCCCTTAGAGAGAGGCATTTAAATCCGCAAAATGACGAATCTATAAGCTCTTCTCATTCTGAGGGGTTTTCTGCCTCTTTCACGCCATATGCCATGACAGAGCAGGCGTCGTGTGCAGCCGTCGAGGCTGCCAATAATAGTCTCCCTTGTTTTTTTGTTTTTTTTTTATGTGCCGGATAAAGTAAACACAACGACAGTGTAAATTGTTGCAGCCTGTCTTCGGCGAGCCGACCTCTCTATCCGTCTTCCATTCAGGGATCCTGTCGATCAGCCGGCGGAGAATCGATATTAGGCTACTTTCTTTCAGCGTCAATCGACTGTGAACGTTTTGCAGCAAAGCGGGGGAAAAAACAATAAACAAATAAACAAACAAATAGTCGAACTTGGCATTCAAATTTGGGAGTGAGTGGCTTGCAAAATCCGGAACAGAGGACTACATATTCTCGTTTCCCCTTGTCAATTCTGCGTGAAAAGAATTGGCGCTGGGATGGATGTCGCTGCCTCCATTCGGTCCCCTGCAGCTCTGGCGCGGAGCTGCCAGCTGAGAGCGCCTGTCAGATCCGCTCCAGAGGAGAGCGGGGAGATTTACAGGTAGGAGGGAGGAGCGAAGCGCTAATAATAAAGATGGACAGAGGGCAGCAAGACCGCGGCGTTTCTTCCAACTATACCGACCGGTGTCCGCTGCTTTGGGTGTAGAAAGGAGATTGGCTACATTTGCGCCTTTGCGTCTTCTTTATCGCACGCCTGTGACGCACGTCGTAAAGACGAGGAATGTCTTGAAAAAGAGGCTGTATCGATCATAAATATGAAGGGTTATAGCTTGCTGCATGAATATCAAATCACGAGTCCCGATATTAATCTTGCACAGAGGGGGTATATGCACAGACTAAATGTGTCTGTAATATTAATGCTCTGGCTTCTCATCAAGGATAGTGCTGCTCTTTTGCAATCACGGATACGCGCGCGGGGTGTTTTCAACCATGCGTGATGGGCGTCCCTGATTTCATTTTGGAAAAATGAACACAATTTTACAATGAATGCCTTTTCCCAATTAATTACTGTAATATGTTTGCATTTATAGCTCACAAAATCGAGTGTGGATTTGTGGGAGCAAAGGATATGAAGGGAAACAGCTTATCCACTCACCAGATCAGACAGGTGCTCCGCCACCTGTGTAACAAGACTTGGAGGAGAATTTCCATCAATGGCCATTAAGTTCAAGTTTTTCAAATGCTTTTTTTATTTTTTAAATGGAATTTGAGTGATTTATAAACTAAGACACGAAAGATGTCAGCTAGCTTTTCTTTGTGGAGAGGGAGTACTAAGTATCTCAGTGATGGAATGATGGCACATCATTTCAAGTACAGATCATTTGAAAAGTAAACATGAGTATCATGTGCATGTTTTATGATGGTTATTTATCATCGAAGAAATAGTGCTTCAACAAAAATAGCTGCTGTGACTGGGAGTTTTTTTTTTAAATCAGGGAGGGGCTGGGTTGTAAAACTCTGAAGGGGAGCCAATCTGTAAATTATAGCACTTCAGAGTTATGACTGCATGTGCAAGCATTTTGAACTTGCATAAAAAGGCACAGCACAGTCCAACACACCATTGGTATGCGTTTGAGATTCAGAGCAAGAAGAAACTTCAAGGAGATATGTTTTGAATTGTCAAACCTTGATTTATGTCTGGCTGAAGCTGATGTATGGAATCAGATTAGTTTCAAAAGTTCCAAGCAAAACTTTTTAAGACTCGAGCAAAAAACCGAAATTAAAACCAAAACTTTCTAAAACTCAGAGACCAATTGTCATGAATGCTATTAAGCTTTTGTTTAGTTAAATTCAGTCGTTTTGTTTGCGTTTTCCTCGTCCTCTTTCTCTCTTCTCTCTCTTTTGATTGCGGTTCACAGTTTTTGGTTTGGACTGATGGGGTTGCTGCTAAAACGCTTCTGATCAGCTGGATTATGGGAACTGGTTTGAAGATGAGGTTTGAAGCTGTCCCTCTGGTAAAACAGAAAACTTTCACTTTACAGGCATGTGATGCTGATTTACAAGATAATCTATGAGAGAAGACCAACATTTTAAATAAAATGTTAAACAATTGAACGTGATTTTTTTTTTCCTTAATTGAAAGGGTTGATACTTCTACAATCAGGCAATCTAACTCACACAATCATGTATAGACCAATTCCCAAAGCAGCATATTGTAATTCTCCATTTGGGTTGGAAGGTATCTAAATCTACCAGGTGTTTATTAGGGCAATGACCTGGAATTGATCATACCAGCATGAAAGCAGTTGTTGGGCAAATGGATTCTATATAGCAGTATCAAAGAGTCTCAGTATTGACAGATGAGGAGATAAGGGCGGAGGAAGTCAAAAGGTAATCCCACAGGACACTGGGAGATGTGCGTTACACAGTGCAGAACCAGACAAATCAAACCAACTCATCCCATCATGCTTAAAGATAGAAAAGAGGGTGGAACATGTATCTTTTTCTTCAACAATGAGCCGCGAAAGGACACAGCTTCCCAGTGTGGACTGCAAAGATCTTCCACTGTGAGACTTCAGACTTCTCAAGTTTAGTTGGGCTGTCAGCAGCTGTCTTGAAACAGATACCATGGCTGAAGAGTTTGAGATCCTACTCCTTTCTAAAACAGGCAAGAGGGGACTTGGAGGACATGAGCAATTGGAGCATGGCACCGTAGACGTGCATGCAACAGTACATCAAATGCTGTAAGTAATTAATGACCAAAACCTTTTACATGGTCCTCTGAGAACATTAGGTGACGTCAACCAGTGAATGTTCTGCCAATGTACAACTTCTGTGTCTCAGTTGCAGACCTTTTTTGAGTTATTGTGGGTTCCTTCTTGCCCCACCGATGTTGACAGGCAGCTGGAGGGTAGTCATTAACGGTGGTATTATTGGCTGGAAGACCATGTGAGGTGCTTGAAGGAATAGACCTCAAGCTAGAGGCACCCAATCAGTCAGCAAGATCTGTTGCAGCCACTGGCTGTCCAACTACATAGAAACTAATCATAGAAGGGTGAAAAAATGTTTTGTTTTTTTAAGTCTTCACAATATTTTGAGATGATGAGATACTATTAATTTCTTCAAGATCTTTACTTTGAGCAAAAATTGAGACAGGTTAAACAAAATCCTGATGATTTTAAATTGATCATGTGAACATGAAGTGATCTTTGAACATTCAGAACAATGGCAAATAAAATAAAGGATATAATTTAGAAAAATTGAGTTTTGTCATCTTTTGGGGCTGGTTGATTATTTAAACTCTGCTGCAGCAAATGTCAAAGGCATCAAAAAAAGGACTTCAAATTTTATTAACAAGGCCTGTAGGGTAAAAATGAATGACATAAGGTTTTGTGATGATGACCCGTATTAAACAGAGTTCAGATTTGCCATCAAATGAATAACTCCAACTCATGCAAAGCAGAAAACTGCTTCTACATATAAAAAAAAACATTCTCCACCATACTCCTATAAATACAAAGTCTTACCTTCATTTTTATCTTTGTGCTTGATGCCAGAGAAATATTTTAGAAGTACATTGACCAAACTTTGGTTTCTCTCCAGCTTATTCGACTTCGGTCTGTATTCTTATAAGGACTTCAAAATGTGACTGGATTTACAGCCGACATGCTGCTGAGGAGACATAGCCGTAATGCCCTCTACTGCTTTTTTCAGTCAGGCGGACAGCATTTTTATCTGCCAGATCCAGGCTGATATTATCACCTTATCTCATCTCAGACACTGATGGCATTTCATCATACACTTTTCCATTGTCTGCTACCTTCAGCAATATAGATTTACTTCAGTCCTTTAACTTTCAGAAAGACTGGATCACATTTTACAGCAAAATGGAACATTTTCTGTTGCTCATTTGTCAGTAGAATTAGTGAGAGAGGATTCTGTGTGGAGAAAAGTGGGAAAAAAAAAGCACAAGGACACCGATTCCATGATGTGATAGAGAAAAAAAAAGTTTTATTTTCATGTTAACGTGTCAACATACAAATCACATTCTTTTCAATAAAAGAAAAGTTCAATCAGTACCTGGCATCTAGACTCTTTAAAAGACCTTTTCACTAAATATACAACCATTTCATGTTGTACTCCGCTCTACTGTGAGTTAAACTAACTACTCAGAAAAATAGTAACATTATAGTTTGTTCTGTTTACTCTTTTAACCCAATAGTCCAAGTTGTGGACACATTTTTATTGGAAAAACTGTGCAAGAATAGATCCCTTTTTTCATAATTCAAATTAGAAGTGATCCTTTTTTTCCTAATCAAGAATAAAAGGCCATCAATGAAATGTAAGGAACTGATGTGATACATAAAAACATGAATTAGTTACAGTAGACACAATAGTACCTATTCAGAGTTTGCTGGAAACCTAAGAACAGTTACATGTTTAAGGTTCACAGATAAACAAGTGCAAAATAAAAACAAAAGGATAAAGTTGCCTTAGTGGATGTTGGCACATTAAGATACAAGATATGGGTTTTAGGAAGGACAAAT
>JBAMIG010000017.1:13835738-13883967 GCA_037177335.1 Kiunga ballochi | reverse complement strand
ATATGCCTCCTGAATAATAGTATAAAAAATACAATTAAATAACAATGAAAAGTCACTAACATTAAACGGACCAGAGGAAAATGCTTGAAGGTATTACCCTGCAACTCTGCTTTATATGTCTCTTATAATGAATACTTCTATAAGTGACTGACAACCAACCACAAAAAAACACTCAAATTCTTAAAAAAAGAAACACACACACACTATTTCCTGCTAAGACATAACTTTACTGTCAGACGTTCCTAGGCATATCACTTATCTAACTTATATATATTGAAAAAAAGTCTTTTTCCAAGACGTATCTGCATACTGTAAATGATATTCTCTGTATGGTTGTTAAATGTGTTTAAGTGAAAGAACTGGTTACACAGTGGTGTGTCTAGCCCTGGAGTGCATTCACCCGTTGGCCACTGCTTTGGCCATCCCTCAAAACTTCACCTCTGCCGTGCTATGTAAACTGCACAGGTCTCAGATTGGCCTTTATATCATCCGAGTCCACAATGGCTGAAATGATGCACAACAGAAAAAAGTCCAAAAACCCTTAAAGTTCTGACTAAACCGCTTAGAGCTGGTTTCAGATCAAGCTTCTTCTCCAAAGGCACTTCTGAAAGGCCTATAACCTGTCCTTACACCCAGCTACTACAGAAATACAATGCATAGATCAAACATCAATGACTGCTGGCAACCGATTTTAGCAAGATCAAGCTACATGTACAAAGAGATTTGATGCTTTTGCACTTTTGTGACGAACACCACAAGGAACGCGATGCCCGACCCTGCCATGTCTATAGCATCATACTGATGCTAACAACCATGATCCAATTCAGATAAAATTGCCATTACAATTTTAAACAGTCTCAAACTTTTCAACTCTCTCATACACACACACACACACACATTGAAAATAATACAATTAGTTGTCAGTCATCATCAGACGGGGGCATAATAGTAGGGAAACCACAAGTCTTATTTGGTACATGGGAACAGGGTGGGGTTAGGTGTGATTGAACTTCATTAGTGTTGAGGTTTGTGTACATAAAGCGGGACGAGGGAAGGACACGCAATCAAGCAAATATTGAACACCAATATTCAGACTTGTCTTGTGACTGTAAACGGATGCTTACAATGCAGCATTACAAATACACCACCAGAAATCCTTAGGGAAGACTGATTGAACTTTAACGCTGATATCCAGTGCTACTAACCTGCTCCGGAGAAACATCAGGTATAAAGGAGGCTTCGATTATAAATCATAACAAAGGCAAAATAAAAAAAATATATCAATAATTTACACAACTAGCTCACTATAGTGTACCTATTGGTATAATATGAAGGGATTAATTAGAGTTTGGGGAATGGAGATGAGAGCCGCAGCTCACTGTAGTGGCAGCCATTCTCCTCTAGGGGCAACCGAGTGGAGTCCACAGGACTTTACTTTGTTCTTGATCAACTATAGTGATGATCTGAGTGCAAATGTAAGGAAGGGTGCCACCTTGGACAATACCTGAAAATAGAAGAGAATTTGTTGATAAAAAAATAAAAATGAGGTGTATTCACTTAGCAAGGTTCATTCATTTGTATAACTGAACTCAATAAAAGAATGATTTAAATAATTTAACAGTAATACCTGGTATTTACTAACACCAGGGTCAACCGATGGTTTGGAGCATGGGGTAGGGAACCCTGGTTCTGAAGAGCCGTATTTCCTGCAGGTTTTGCATGTATCCCTGATTCAAATCAAATGGATCCAGCAGCTCATCAAGCTTTGACTCGTTCGTTTGAATCCAGTGTGCTGGGCCAGGGATACATGGAAGTCTTAATCCAGAGACAGCACACTACGAAGTGCAGATTTGTAGACCGCATACGACATACTGGCGCTTCAAGTGCTGTCCCAATTCAAAGTGTGCTTCAAATCCACACTTCAAATGCACGCTTTGTTTGGTGCTGAATTAGCTTTAAAACAAGTGTGCATGCTATGCATCCTTTGCGGTCTCCAATTACCCACAATTCATTGCGCGCCAGATAGAAATGAATAACGAGGATTATTTGTCACAAATAATCTGCTATATGGATGATACCCACAGCATTAGACGTTGCTAGGCAACAGAGAACTGGAGCATTATGGGTAATTCTTGTACAGTCGGTGGTGGTCTCATTTCAAACGGAAGGCGGACTTTGCTGTGCGCAAACTATGAAGGACACTTCATGGACAACGTGGTCCCATTAGTAGTATGCAGTCTCTGAATTGAGACATAGCCATGGAAAACCTGCAGGAAAACCGGCTCTTGAGGACCAGGGTTCCCTAATCCTGGTCTGGAGCTTTGCGTTTGTACCAGAGGGGGGTGATTTGTTACATACAAACCTGTGAAAAACTTGCTGTATTCTTGTTCTATCTTCTGTGCACTTTCAAATTGCTCCTTGGAATGTTTCTGAGATACTTTGTCCCGCAGATAAACGGGATCCTTCTGTTCCCTGCAGGTGTCAAAAGAGGGATATAGTCAAACAAGCATGTCGAAACCAGTGACTACTTCCAGTATCTTTCTCATACTAATCCATCTCACACAGCTTTTTAGCACTAAATGGCTAAGTTATGAATGTTTGTCAGCAGGTGCCAACAAAGTCATGTGAATGTCTGACAACAAAAACAAATAAAAGACAAAAACACTACAAAAAGGAAAGCTGGATAAGGCATAATTACAAGTTTTCTAGAGTGTATAAATGTCAAAGCAGGATTTCCCGTGGAAAAGAGAATATGAAGCCTTATCCCACTTCATCAATTCCTCAGTCAGCCAGCCACCCACACACACACAAATATGGATGTCACACAACCAGAACATCATCATCATTGTGCACTATGAATCAGGCAACTTACTTGATCTGTTTGGCGTTCTTGTAGCGGATGAAGACAACAATAGGATAAATGTGAACGCTGTGAAGCCTTTCGATAGCATGTGGGGCAATGTCAAGCAAACAGTGACAGCCCTGTATTGAAAAATAGGAAAAAAACAAAACATTTCATTGTTAAGAGGAAATAACATTGAGCTTCATGGGCAGCATTCTTAACCTTTATTCACTTTAATCTGATACACTAGAGCTGTGATAGTCTTATCCTTAGCAATGAGTTAAGACAGATAGAAGCCATTAAATCTATTCCTACTCTGATGAGACTTAAAAAGACAAATACCTTATCCGTTATTTCCTTTATTGAAGAAACAGTGGTGACATCAAAATGTCCACTCCTGCGCTTGTAATCAATAAAGAGGCAATCTTTGACACCGCGCTCGATGGCTTGCTGGGATGCCTTCATCACCTCTGCAAGAACGGCAGAAAGAATGCAAAAGTTTAAAATGACCAGTTGTTGCAGAAATATCTGAAACTTAAAATCCTAGATGTTCAGTTTATTCCCATGGAACTCACCCAGAACACATCTGCAGAACTTCCCTGGAGATTCTTTTACTAGCATCTCCTTGACAGGGTCTGTGAGAGGCCCAAGTATGAGTACCGGTCTAGGAGAGGTGCACTCCACCTTTTGGACCCGCTGATATGCCAGGCTCACACAGTCTGACCGAAGGAACGCACAAGTCAGTCAAACACCCAGTTTATGCAATCAATGTTATGCTTCCTGAAAATTTGACCCACAACATGAAAAACCTTCTCACCATCAAGGAAAGGGATGGAATCTGTGCTGATGGTGTCCAGTGCCACCATCTCTTTGCTGTCTTTGGAGCTGCTGCGTTTGTGTTTCTGTTTCCGTCTGAAAAAAGATCTGCGAGCGGCTGCAGACAGAGTCTTACTGGAATCTTCCTTCATTTCTGTTACGCTGTGTCTACGGTAAAACTCTTGGTCCATCCTGCATCACACACAAACAAAAACAAAGATCTAAAACATGGAGCTTTTTAGGCAGGAACTGTGTTATAAGGCTGGGTTCTGGTCTTACAGTAGTATTAGAAAACACAAGGCTCCTGTAATTGGTTAAATTTAGATATCACAGTTATTAGATGAGGATTAGTTGTTTAAAAAAAAGAAAAGAAAAAAGAACAGCACATATTTTCTGTTGTTTTTGGTAAGTTGGGAATTTTACAGATCTCAGCATCTGAGTAAAAGCATATCTTTTAGTTCAGCATTCAATTCTAAAGTTAAAAAAATTCCCATAATTTGACACTCCTGCAACTAGTATAAAGGCTGAGTAAAAAAATGAAAGTAGGACTATATATTTGTTCAGAATGACTTCTCCTCCAAACGAAAACTTTGCAAGATAAACACGTCTTTAGAGACACACTACAAGGACAAGGAGACCTTGTACTACCAGTAAAAAAGCAAGGAAGTTACATCATACATAAGTCCTGCATTGTAGCAGTATGCCGTAGTGTGTTGTCACAGCTGTTCCTAAGTGTCCACTAGCTCAAATGTGCATGTGTGTAGGCATGCACTGAACACTCCACCCACATGTACTTGCTGGGGATCTGTCCTCTCTGGATCTGCTGAGCGTTCTCATCTAGCTGCCAGGCCATCCAGGTCCCAAAGCTGCCCTTTGGTAAAGACTCGTCCACATACAGGATGTCATCCTTCTTAAAGCTGAGGTCCCCCTCAGCCTCACCCACCCGGTCATAAAGTGCTCTGGTGGGAGGAAAAGACAAAGATAAAAGGTGAGTTTGGAAGATCAGAGGAGAATAAAACAGGAAAGGAGGATGATGATAACAAAGATGAGAAGAGGGGCAAGGTATCAGACATGGAAGGTATAAAGACATTAAAAATCAGTGAGACAAAGAGACGGTTAGAAAAGGACAGGAGGAGTTTATTTATTGACAATATAGGCCAAACTCGGCACCCGTTGGAGCCTCATAGGTCATTGCTGAGCGGCATATCAGAGACAGCAAGGCAAGCTGAGTGTATTTACTGCAGATGACATCACAAGGCTGTTTGCCTATATAACAAGTGACTGCAGCAGCTGCGGCAACGCACCCCGACAGACTTCCCACAATAAAACATTACTATTTTAGATCTTCATTTTCCATTCATGTGCAATGCAGTTCTAATAACCTGGAAAACCACAGAGTACAGAAATGGATAAGATAACCTAAATCTGTAGTGTGATAAGCATCACTGCAGTCACACTGTGGATTTGGGACATAATTGGTTAGATGACACGCAGTCCAGTTTGTCCAAGAGGTGCTCTTGTGATGAGTCTAAAAATAGGATGGAGGGATGAGGCAGCTACAGAAAAATGTCAGGCATTTTTTAGTGCTTTATTGGAGAAAATTCTGATTTATATAAAGCTGTAATAGATATGTATTTATAAACACACATGCATGTATACAAACCTAATGTAAAAGCCATCTCCTGGAACATCTTTGACAACGCGGAAGTCATCAGGTCGATGCTGCACCTTTAAAGTGACCGTCTCTGCAGGCTTCAGCATCTCAACATACACCTCTTCTGCCATCTTATTCTTCATATTCACCGAGTTATACTGAGAAATAGATGAGGAAAAGGGGGAAATAGATAGCAGAAACATCAACTTTACATGATTTAATTAATAAAACAATGGTAGAAGGAAAGACATTTCATGAGTGTTTACACTCAGCAAAACAATTTCCTCAGACTGTGACAGCTCCACTAGTAAATAGTTACATTTCCTCCAAGCTTTCAGCAGTATTAAAGTGTTGCAGTATTGATTTGAGCCATGTATGAGGAAGGGATACAAACAGAGAGACTGATTGCTGTGCAGTCAGATGAAAAAGCTGCACGGATTTCAGATTGCACACTCTTTGTGGCACTGTGCTTAAGAAGAATCACGCCAGGAAATATCTATTGGGAATTCGTGGCGTTCTAGATAAATTCCAGACATGAAGTGAGACCGAACACCAACCAGGAGGAGATCAATCAAAAACAATGACATGAAGGAGAATGCCAGCACCATCTGGGAGTGTTCCAGTCTGCAGCATTAAAAACTTCCTTAAGAGACTAAAAACATAAAATGTTTACTTCAAAAAGTTATATTGCACCTACCAATATGTTTTTTTTATTTTAAAATTCAGCATAAATTTAAACTGACTGCAAGACACCTTGCAAAATATTCACCACATAAAATTATCAACAGAAGAAATACTGTAAATAGGAAAAAAAAGTGTAGTTTTCTTTCTTGTATGGAGGACATGTAGTCAGGTGTTTCCAGTTGTTGACGTTGCCAGTTTGGTGGGCATGCGTCCAGTGATAACCGTTGAGTGTCTAGCATATACACACAGGATAAAGCATGGATTAAGCCTAAACACACTCACACAGCAACACAAGTATCTGTGGATGGTACCTACAGAAAGCTATCTCATTATGTCTTGGGTAAGTTTACGTCAATCTATCACTAAGCGCGCCATATCCGTCTCTAGTATCAGCCAGAATGTGCCGTATTTATGTGAAATCTATGAGCAGAAATAAAGCCACAGTTCCCAGTTACATTATATTTTAATTCATAGTATTTGTGAAACCACAGCACAAAGAAACAGAAACTCAGAACATACGTCACCAGCTGCTGCAGACCAGGCTGCAGGTTAGCTTAGCAACACGTCACAATGTAAATAATCCACTTAATCCTGTGGGAAAACTAACAATGAACTAACAACAAACGGTTTTAAAAATGTTAACGTATTAATATATCTTTAATATTTATTTCTTTTGTAAATAACCGTGGTAGGAGGGGCATAGTGTCCTTCCATGTGAAGTAATTAATAGACTTCACAGAAGCAACCACACCTCCACGTTGTCCATTAATGTCCGATTAATCTGTAAAACGACGGGTCATTCTTTTTGCCCTGCTTGTTAAGCTGCTTCGAATGCAGAGCATAAAATCACCATTTTGACAAGGATGAATACTCCACACACTACAATCTGTCCTATTTTAACTGGTCTGATAGTAGACTACCAATACCCCTAAAAAAGCGGAAAAACAAAGTTAGGTGACTCAGTGACCAGAGCTGCACGTCCTCCATAGCGTATCTGTGTGTTTGTGAGCAGGTATTGTAAGTATATCAATATACCTCCAGGATAAGGTCCCCAGCAAGGAGCCCATTAGGGCCTCTGGCAGGACTGTCCTCGTCTACACTCTCAATGTAGACGCCCCTCAGGTTTCCTCCACAAAGCGTGACTCCTACTTCCACACCAGGCCTACGCACAGTCACAAGTCGGGCCTCAGTCACTTTCCTGCTGCCCTCTGATGGCATCCTGGAGGGAGATAAGTCTTTAAGAGAGAAAGTCTACTGACAAACATCCCTCCTTATTCACATTAATTATCTTTTCTTTGGACATTCTTGCCTGACTAAACTCTGAGGACTAGTAGTGGGTGTGGTCTGCTTGGAAGAGGGAGTGAGAGTCCCCTCGTCCTGTTCGCTGAGTGTATCGATGGTGGAGTGATTATCGGGAGTGGCGGTCCCGCTTCCCTGGGGTGTTGACTGAGTGCTGACGGGCTCTAGACGAGAGCTGCAGGGACAAAAAAAAAAAAAAACCCACAAGGAAGTTTAATCTTTGCAGAATAATTAACTTTAAAAGATTTATTGCCTCATCTGACTGTAAAACAGTTAAATCTATCTGTAGGACATGGAGCTGCCTATTGTAAAGAAACAATATAAATGAGAAGTGGCAGGTCTGTGCTTGGTATATAAAAAGTGTCTGTTTTAAAAATCACACTGCAGCTTTTATTAATACATAAAAACAAGTGAAAAGTACCACCTCTGCCTATAATTGTGTAGATTCACAAAGAAAACAAATGGTGGAGTCTTCTCAATAAGACTAGTAATTAATAGCCTATACATCAAACGATCCCAAAGCTCATGTTTCCATTACTTTAGTTAAACACTTCCGGCCCCCTACAGTTCTGTGAGTTTCTAACAGTCTCGCCTGGGCCTCATATTAAATATCACAAGTGTTTATCTAATATAGGGGGTGTGTGAGGCAATAAAGCTGCTGAGAGGCACATCGATGAGACGCACTGCTAAAAGCTATGGTCATGTGAAAAACAAACTACTTCCTCTTTCAATTCTCAGGACTCAAAGTGCCAGAATATTCTGCACTTTGGTTTGGGTTTGGTTGAATATAACCATGTATTTAGGTTGTATTTAGCTAATTTAAAACCTGGTAAAGATTTTTATTATGCACAGATACACAACATCTTACAGTTTAAAGAATCTGGAGTGTTTATCCCCACATGGCTATAAAGCTTTGCTTGAATAAACATTAGGCATTTTTATATAAATATTTAGGGAAATTAAATTAAAACTCACGGTAGGAGTCCAACTCAACCATTCATGCTGAGAATACTTAAAGGTGAACAGCTAAAAGGTTTTACTAAAGACCGGGATGAGCAACCGCTGATTCAGATATTCAGTTATGAAGTTTGTGAGATGATGTCCCTGCCCGTATATTAAAAAAAAAAAATCTTCACAAAACATTGTTTTACCTGGAGCGCGAGTGGTTGCCAAGCTGGTACATGTGTGGGTTGTACTGGGCCATAATGGTGATGGTGTCACACTGTTGCCCAATGATGAGGCGAGCTTGCTGCTCTGTAGCATTCCGCAGGTTAATACCATTGTACTGATAAAGGAGGGAAAATGAAAGTATTTTACTACAGATTATGTCAGTAAAAGAACAGGGAGATGGGAATACAGGATGTGTCCAGTCTGCTAAGTGCTTTAAATGATTACTGCGACTCTGCAGATGATACTCATGAGAGTTGATTGAGGATTAGCTCTACACACATTTTCTGGTACTTTAAAAGAAAAAAAAATAATATGTAATATTTTTTAATAGAAGCCAAGCAAACGTTGTTTTTAATGGCATATCTGTCACTCCCATATACAATTCAGAAGTGCTAAAGCAGAACTCCCTTTATTATGTAATGCCACAATTTCACATATATGATATACTGTGTATTGGTAAGTAAAATCAGCAATATGTGGAAAAAATACTGGGTTAAATAGGTATAGGTAAAAAATAGGTAATAGGTAAAAACATTCACATATTTTTAAAGCATTCCTGAGTCTGATCTTAGCCTATATTTTTTTTAAACTAAAAAAAAGTATACACCTCCCAGTACAAGTCGACGCCTACTTGATGTGACAGCCAGCTCAGCAAACAGTGAAAACACTATTTTGATAAAAGCATTCAGCAATAATTAAAGTACTGAATCCGTGACAGCATTAATAAATTAAGTCATCTATCATGTGAAGCCATGCAGAATGCATGCATTACAAACAGAAAAATGACTCAATCCTACAGAAAGCTTATATTCAGGGCCAAATGTATCATCTTGCAGAGTTCTTATTTTTGCATTACAAAGCAGAGAATATTTGTAGGTTGTTCATACCTCGAGTAATTGGTCTCCATACTCCAGCCCTGCTTGGTGTGCAATGCTTCCTCCAGTAACTTTTGAAACAAAGATTCCTCCGTTCTCCCCACTGACAATGGAGATGCCCAGAGGCTCTGCACCTTTGTGCACAATGACATTGCGCGGTTCCTCCAGGTATGGTCTGGTGGGAAAGAGGAATCTGCATTATTAAACAGCATCACATGAGAGCTGATCCAGGACACCACCAGAGTAGAGGCAGTCCAAGTTTGCCTGAGACCGTCACTTTACAGCTCTGGGGGGGTGGGGGTTATTCATTACCGCAGGCTTTTCCTGGAATTATATTTTTAAAATCACACCTGGTTTGAATCATAAGTCACAACATAAAACACAAACTTCTGCAGATTTTCAAGAATATTTGAACCTTAGTCTAAAGATCCCCCAGGTCTGTAACAGCTTAGTTCTCCAGAGAATTAAACTGGAGACAACACAGAAACGGTGTGAACCGTGATGTGAAATTCCTTCATATGAAGGAGATTTGCATGAACAAGGCGGCATTGAGCATGCCTTTTACTTTGATGACGGCAGATAAGAGGAAAGGAGCTACAGCCAGACTGGAGTAACCAGAGTGGTGGTTTTACAAACAAGACCTGGAATCTTGACATTAAATAAATACTACAATGCAAAAAATACACGGTGCAGAGTAAAGGGTGACTTGGCTTAAGCCAAAAATGTGTACATGCACGAGGACCATGTCACCTTCAGACAGAGTGTACAGTGCATGCACTAAGACTCAACTGGGTCTCTGACATTTAGGGAGACATGTGCAGGCACATAAACAACACTGAACCTTTAAGGTTTGCCAAGTGTAGCTAATCAAAGATTGTGTGCATCCTTAGGAACAATTCATACTGTTGCATGCAAAATAGTATAAATTGCAGAAATAATTCTCTTGGTTGTAGGTGGGGAACACATCAGGGGTGGGGGGGCCGACTTCATCTTGCATTCAACACCTTGTGTGTGAACTGGAAAAGAGTTTTATGCTCCCTCACATTATTTGCACCAAAGCGTGTGAACAAAGGGCACTTGGAGGGGAAGGATGGGAGCATTCCCTTGTTTTGAGCACTGTAAGGGAGAACAAACCTTAGGCTCCTGAGAGAGGAGAACCTCGGCCTTGCAGCCAGAGGAATCCTTAGAAAAGAGCGATTACGATACAAAGATCTGGAAGTGGAGCGTTGCAAAGAGGCGAGAGGAAGATAGAGAGAAGAATGGGCGACAGATATCATACATAGACAGTAACAAAGTAAAGGCTTGAAACTTGCATCAATAAGATGTGGGACAGGAATGACCAATAATGAATAAATGGCTGATCAAAATTTGAAAGACAGACATGAAGACAAGTCAATATGCAACACATATGAACATCACAAAAACACAAAGATGTGCTCAAGCTGGATGTGAATGACCTTTTTTCTATCAGACAGTTTAAAAAAAAAAAAAACACCTGTAAGGACTCCTTTACATCATACCTGTCTTTCCTTCGCTCCCCTATTGGCACAGGACTGACTGAGATCCTTGGTAAAGTGGAAATGGAACCTTGTGATTGGCTGCTGGCAAATGAAGAAGTCTCCAGGTTTAGCGGTGACTGTGGAGGTGTGATGAGACTGGGACTGCTACACTCGGAGTGTGACAGTGAGCCTGGATTTAAGGACAGAGAAATTTAGATCTTTTATTCATTATGGGTGAAAAAAAAGTGGTTCATTTTATTCAATTGTTATCAGATACAGTACCTCTGTCTGACCCCAACATGGAGCGTGGATATCGTGGAGTGGATGGGATTTTGATTCTCTCTGTACGGTACTGAACATTGCTGGAAGAACCTGACAGAGGAAGGAGACGCGGTAATGAACAGTGCAACACAAAATCCAGAAAGAGAAAGGGACTGGAAATCTGTGACCTTTCGTATGTGTGTGTGTGCGAGTTTGCGTGCGTGTCAGACTGACCGAGCCGTGCGCTGGAGGGCAGTGAGTTTGTACCGTGTGAAGCTCTGCTGCTACGTGATGAGGAGGATTCAGAGAAGTCGTTTGTGCGCTTCTGCTGGCTCAGGTCCAAGCTCAGACGGCCCTGGTGCTGTGGGCTGCATGAAAGAAGGTCATGTTAGACTTCTACATGTAACACATGCTATACTTCAGACAAGTTTTAAAAGGTAATTAAACTCAAGGACAGAGATTAGCTAAAATAGCACAATATTGAGAAAAAGCAGCAGCAGGCTATTTAATCAGTGAGGCTGCCATTGGGAAAATGGCTCATTTAGAACTACAATATTGTTATGATTTAAGAGCTAATTACTGAAGCTTGATTTAAAACATTAAAAGGCTATTTGCTGTGTAAAGCAATGCCCTAAAGTTTCATAAAATGAACTGTACTAAATGCGTGAATAGTGATAAAGAGTAAGCAAGTAAAAGACAATGGTTGGCTAAACCTTTACAGGCTCTGGGGACTACTGAGAGAATTTGACTGAGAATCAGAAAGTAGCAGATGTCTGTGAAGGGAATTCAATGCCAGGTTAAAATGTGAACATTGCAGCATGCTTGCCAGAATAAGTGGTGAACAGATTATAACAATAGTTGAATAACAATGCAAATTTAATATCTGAGAGTTCATTTATAATGAAAAGTTTGCACTAATAAAGGTAGTACTGGTGATTTTGCTAACAAGCTTAATGGATAATGAGACAATATTGTCAGTATTTGGAAAACCCTGTACTGGACTAAATGTGAGAAGATAATGAAATAAAACAAAGATCACTATTTGTTAGGAGAAGTGAAATTATAAGAGGAAGGTTTATTGTGTTAGTGAATCTAATTCATTCTGAATTTTGATGAAAATACCAAAGCCCTGTCATGAACAGGTTGAAGAACCGTGCATTTGGGATGAATCATTGTGAAAAGTCTGAGATTTTTCCCATTTTGAAAATATTTGTGTACTTAAAGAACGTGTACTTGAAAACCATGTATTTGATGTATTAATGTTGAATATAAGGCAACCTGGTGTGCGTGTGCTGGTGACATATCTGTGAAGCAACAGATGGACAGTTGCTGGTATGAACACGGTGACTGCGCACAGTGTACACTGGATTTCTCATCACAGCCGTCACTGCAGGGCAAGGAGACAAGCCACGGTGGGCCGAATCTGACAGGACAGACACACCTTCATGTCAGAAAGTGGAAAGTTTGTGATTATGTTTACAGAGCGTGGCCAGTTTGCTTTAGAAAAACTCACTGGGAGGTAGGGTGCCGTTGTAGACTGTGGGGACAAAGCCAACACTGTGTCTATGAGAGCGGCTGGGGGAAGAACGCAGCATGTCTCTGGGCTCTGGTGAATGCTCATCATTGGAGTAGCTCTGTGACAGATTATAAATTCATATAAAAACATTTCCATGCCAGGTAAGAAAATAACAAATCAAGAAGAAACTTTTCCAGCATTTGTTGAAGATGCATGAGAAACAAGAACATCCCCACAAGAGAAAGATGAACATTTACCCCTACTGCATGCTCCTGTGTGCATCGGGACCTGAAAAGGTAGCTGGGCAGGGTTGTCTAACAACCAGGCCCTGACTCAGCTGTGGGGCTGGGTGGCTGTACCATTGCTGTGGCATCAATCATTTAGACATGCTGGCCGAAAGGCAAGTCTCAGAGGCTTAATTCTGACAGGCAGTAAATTCTATTACAGAGTGGAAACTATGGCCCGCTGGAACAGTTTCAAAGCTCCATTCAAATGTATTTTTCTCAGATGCACCACATTTTCTGCTGGAGAAACTTGTATTTTAACTACCTTGGACTCATAATAAACATTTATGTAAAAAAAAAAAAAAGACTTTCAATCCACCTACAAACCCTTAATGAACTCACTTGGAAGGTGGGAAGAGTGATGGTCTGAGGGGTCATCCTGCGTCGAAGGGCAGGGGCAGATTTAGGGCGGGGCCTCTTTACCTCTGGTTCTTCTCCTCTAGTACGGCCAATGTCCTCGTCACATGACTTTCTAGAGGTGAGGACCTTGCCGTCCAGGAAGTAGTGGTTCCCGTTCCTGTCTCTTTCTCGTTCGCCTCTGTCTCTGCTCTCTCCTGCTGCTATGGCAATGGCAGCCTCTCCCTTGCCCTCGGAGGTGATTGTGCAGTCAGAAGCAGAGCTGCTTTGATGTTTGTGTTTAAATTTAAAAGAGTCGCTGCGAGTGGGAGGGGTTGGGGGGGTTGGGGTAGGAGTGGAAGAGGAGGAAAGAGACTCTGTCTTTGAAGGCTGGGGGGAGTGAGAAGCTGCCGCCGCCGCTACAGCAGCAATCTGATTGGCTGCCATGTACTCCATCTTAGAAGAAGGTGTTTCAGGACGTTTGAATGTGTCTGGGTCGAAGATGGACTTCCTCTGCTTGGGTGATTTATAAATGGAGAGTTGGGTGGCTGTTGTGATTGGACTGGGATTATCTGGTGCAACAGACATGCCTCCCACCATCATCTTGGGCCATGTTCCCCCACTGTGCTTCTTTTCCAGTGTTGTCTCCAAAGCAATGCAGTCAGAGGGAGAAACGGGCTCAAAGGGCAGCGAGGAAGGCCCCTTTGGATAGGGACAGCACTCTTGGAAAGCACTGGGTCCATAGCGACCGGTTCCCAAGTCTGAAGCCGGCCGAAGGCTGGTGGCATGGAGAGAACCTGTGGAGAACGGCTTGCTCATCTCACCATACATCTCATCGGATTCCCCTCTGATCTTCCTCCTCTCCCCAGACATACTACTTGTGTTGGCACTTCCAACATCAGGGCAGAAGATGTCAGTCTGTGTCGAGCTATTGTGTCTGAGATTACGGCTGTTCCGGGAATGGACCTCTGATAGGTGAATGCGCCCGTTGGGCTTCTCTGAAGTTTGCAGACTCTCAAAGATATTCTGGCCTGATGTACTGTGAGGGAAAAACTGTGGACAAAAAAAGAAATAAAAATACTAGATGTGATTTTTTTTTTTTGTTTTTCACCTGAACGTTGGACAACTGCATTATAACAGCATGAAAACACAAACACAACAGCTGAAGTTATACAACAGTTAAGTAGGACATGCAGAACAAGAGAGGATACTTTTGATGATTCCAGTGAGAAAAGAAGCTTAGAAAATGAGACAAGTTCTGGCTCACCTTCATGAGAGACAGGCTAAGAGAGTCCCTGCAGCTCCTCAACAGAGCCTCACACTCTGTCACAGACTTGTTATCCAGAGCAATTCCATTTATCTGCAGGGACGAGACGTGTCGGAAATAAGGACATGTTGTTCAATACAAAAGCAACACCCGCTGCTTTCTCTGACGTGCTTCTGATGTTCATTTCAGTGTTTGTCTTGGGTTGAAGTTATTAAAATAACAGCATGTCTGCAAACAAATTCTGCAAACAATCTTAAACATGAAAGTGCTGTTATGTTGGGAGAACTATGAGAAATCTACGTCAGCATATGTTAAAGCCCATTTCCATTAATATGTGTGTATATATATATATATATATATATATATATATATAATTCTAACATTAGTTGTTTTTTATCAACACAAGAAGACCATCACTAAGTGGTGGCTGTGGTCCAAGATAAAGAGCAAAGTTTGGCTGCTTCCCAAACCTGTCCGACTGGGTCCAAATGCAAGGACTGGAAAAAGAAATAGTCTGCAGCTTTAAACTGGGTAGCAGTTTCAGAACCAGCACTGGTGTATTCTCTGCAGCTCTGATCGTGGCAGCAGCTTTCTAACATCTCAAATCTCAGTGGCTGCTTTGTATCATCTTTGATCATGGTTGCCATTTTGGAACTGACACCACTATCTACTCTCTGCAGACTCGAACCGACACCAGTTTCGATCAAGTCGATGATACAAATAACATAACAGCGCAGTCAGATAGATCGAGTAGAGTAAGTATAATGGAAAAGCAGCTATAGACCCAAGAATTCACACTGCAATCCCTACATTTCCACTACAAAAGGCATGAAAAGAATCAAACTGTCTGAGACACTGAGGAGCAGAGTGGCTACTATATTATGACAAACAAACAGCTTAGAAAAAAATGTGCAGCAAAAGGACATGCTTATATCTCAGTATAGAATTTTAAACTATATTGTGATCATATTTAAGCATTAAGTAATTATGTGGATAAAATCAAATATGGTCAAATGTAAGGGGTTAAAAATGTATGGAATATATATGATAAAGGTCTCCAAATGCAAGAGTTTTCAGAGATGATAATTGGATATGTGGTTTAATCTGATACACACAAAGAGCAAAGACAAGAAGTAACTGTTTGGCAGATACACATATAAGCAAAACTACTTGAGTCCAGACTCCTATAATGCTCTGGTCGGAGGGTTTCTAGGTCATGCACAGGTTTTGTCCTCAAGTTTAAACCAGGAAACCTAAAACCTGCTGCTCAGAGATGATCATTAAAGACACGGCAATTTTCTCCTCTCTTACAGCAACAGAGAGACATGGTTCTATTTCTGTCACTTATCTTTTCTCTTTAATTCTTTTGCACATCCAGGGAAAGCCTCTTTCAGACCTCTAGAGCTGCCAAATTTTAAGGATTTAATAAAAACTGAACTCCATCCACTTCTGATACTCAACCAAACGCCACCTTTTCTGAGTTTAGGATTGTGGATACTGGAACAGATCTGTGTACGGATTAGAAAGCTAACAGAACGTGTGCAAACTGCGGTGTGGTAGCTGTGAAGGAAGGGAGCAAGATTGAATTAAAGTTGAAAATAACTCACAGCGATCAGTCTGTCTCCAACCGTAAGAGAACCCTCCCTAGCAGCTGGACTTCCCTGGACAATGGCAGTGACAAACACCCCGTTTTCCAGACCAATGCCAGTGTCTGAGATAAAAACAATACAGCATTAAAGAACAGCAACAATACAGCGAGAGAGAAGCTAAGTAAATATCTGAACCCCTATCATACCTTTATGTCCCATTAGGTTGATGTGAACAGGGGTGACCAGCCTTCCTCCCAGAGATTTTCTTCTTCGTACCACCATGTTGATCAATCCCCCCCCATTGAGGACAGCCTTCACCACCTGCTTCCTGTCCTTATTGGTCAAGTCTATGTCATTAATCTTCAACAACCAATCATTCACTCTAAAACCAAAAGAAAAAGAAATAATATAATATGGAGTTCAATAGACTTCCAAGTGCAGAATGTGGAATAGTTTATAAAAGGCAGAGTATACCTTAACCGTCCATCTGCTATACTTCCTTTATCCACCCTTGTAACAAATATCCCACAATCTCCTGGTAAATATGGATCATTTACCCCTTCAGCAATATCAAATCCAAGTGCTTTCAAATCCATGTCATCCTATTAAGGCAGTAACATAAAAGTTAGTCAAAGCAGTCTTAAAAATGCATGTCGATATGATCAATTTGTGTAAATCTATTGAACTCTGCCGGCTTTCTTGGAACTAGCATTTTACCACATCACACAGAGTACTGCTCTTACCCTGTCTTTCTCAAACTCCACCACCTCTGTCTCCCACTCCAGGGAGTCTGTGTCAATTGCAGAATCATGAGAGCTGTGGGCCATTAGCTGACAGAATCGGGCCTCCTTCTCCAACTGGCTCTCCATTTTTTCCCTAAACAAAGAAAGACGTCACACTGAGTCAAAGGTTAGTCACTTAAGGATGGATGGATGGAGACTGCAGAGGAAGAGAATCACATGCATCTCATCTGGAACTTATTTTCTTCTATTCTTCTGAAGTTTCATGAAGGAAATTAAACACAGCGGGAAAGGTTTGCTTTAATAATACCTCAATAGTTTGTTCTCAAAACATGTGCCGTTTTGTGAAATGGTGAGTAAAATTTATATTTAAAATCAGCAACAAGCCAAAAGTAGATTGTACACTATGCCAGTAAGATGTATGGCGTCCTACTGAGGCTTGCCTTGAGGGGAGTGCTGACATTAAAGCCCCAGCGGTACATTGTTCTTTATGGAGGGTAAAAGAAACTTACAAAGTCACTACATAAGGCTTATTCTACATACTGGGGAGAAAATCTGTTGTTTGCACTTCAGCCAGCAGATGGAGCCTGTACATACAGAAACCTTCATGTGCAGAAAAAAATCCAGAAAAAAAAAATCTGAACACTTAATCTAAACATTCACGTTTTTTGCTATTTCCCCTTTAATCCAGATGTGTAAAAATGATGCCAGGAAAACAACCAAGCAATGAGACAGCTGGGTAGAGCAATCCAGCACAGCACAGTGGTGATGGGAAGGGGTAACGACTCACTTCATCTCTTTAAGCTCTCGCAATGCGTCGTTCTTCTGTTTCCTCATATCATCCAAATTACGTAAGGCATCGGCCAGATCACTGACCGCCCGGTCCCTTTCTCGACGCAAGTTATCACACAAAGTCCTGGGGAAATGAGAGGACAGATGGCGTGAGAATATGAAGAGAAAAAGGATGACATGTACTTGGGGGGGTATGTGGCTGCCAGGGACTCTCTAAGATCCACAGCACTGCATGCTCCATTCAGCTCCATCAGCACTGTTTAAAAATACACAGACTCACCGTATGCTCTCTCTCTCCGCCACTATTTTGTCCCTCTCTTGAAAAGCCCAGTCCCTTCGACATTTGGCCACTTCAGCCTCCTGTGTGGCCTCCTTCAGCTCCTGGGACATGGCCTCGTATTGTTTCCTCAACATCTCAATCTCCTTATTAGCCCGTTCCATGTCCAGGGTAGCAGAGTCTTGTTTCTAAGGACATTGAGGATGTGCAGCAATAATGAGTACAAAATCAGATTCTTCAAAATAAAATATTCACATTTATACCATTTACACATATAAAAAAAAACATTTCTTGTTATCTAAAATGATGTCATGTCATTGACGGCAGATTTCAGAATGAGATGTATATGTATGTATGTGTGTATATATATATATATATATATATATATATGTGTGTGTGTGTGTGTGTGTATATATATTCTATGCATTATATTTATTTATTTTATTTGGCTTTTATTTTTAAGTATTTTCTTATGTTTAGACTCCAGTGTCTCCTCATAGGGATCCTCCACACTGAGGGTTCTGCCTTCTCGGCTTGGGATTGGTGCCGGTCTGGGTAGCATCGGGTCCGATGCCACAGCCTTGCAGCTGTGGTGTGGACCCCGCCGTGCCTTTACCTGGGGACTGAGTTATTCCTGTGGTGGATGTTGGGGGCATGAGCTCCTGGTGTGGATAGATCCCGTTAATATAGTTTACCTACAATTAACAGCAGTGCCGAGCCAGATGTTTTTACCTAATTTTTATTTATTTTCCCATTTTAGTCACTATTTGTTTAGTTTTTAGAGACAGATGGGGATGGATGAACGTGGGGTTGTCAGTGCTGTCGATAAATTGTTTGTCTTTATAATTGATTTTATTGTGTAAAGCACTTTGTGTTGCTAAAAGCATGAAAAGTGCTTCATAAATAAATAAAGTTTGAAGTTCATATTTAGAAAAGTGTTTTTTGTTTGATTTAACATGGAGGCAGACTTTTGTTTACTTTAAGTCATCCATGATGTAACTGCTATGAGCTAAAGGAGTGCTGTCAAAATGTATAAATCCTGGTGGCTTACTGAAGTAAGCAATCGTGAGTGATAAATTGGGCGAGCACAATTTGATCAAGATACAGAGCAGTAGCAAAGTTTCTGACTCAACAATATGCCCTCTTGATTCCTGTAAGCATCTCCACCCATTTTCAGTGGGGATTGAGTGTCCATTACATAGATTTTATGGCTGGATAAATCACAGAAGCTACAGTCTACTGTTGATGTAGATCATGTGGAAATGTTAAATTGTCAAACTGATCTCATCAGTAGATCTTGTTGTGGCATTCTCTGTTAAACACGAGATGTAGGACTTTTAGATTTAGGCTGGTAAATGGTAAACAGGTGAGGCAGGGGAAAATAGCAGCTCATAAAGGTAACAGATGCTTTCAGGATTTTATATGTGCACATTTACTTGTCTGGCCTGATAATATTCACGAAGCAGCTGATCCCTTTGAATGATGGCCTCCGTTCTCTCCTTGCGGGCCACGTCCCTCTCCTCCCGGACAGTCTCAATATCCTTGCAGGCCTGGCTCAGCTCCTTCTGGGCCTCTGCTTTGTCCTTCACTTCATGACAGTACTTCTCTAGTAGTTCATTCCTCTCACAGATGGCCCTGTCCCGGTCCACCAGTGACGAGTTCAATTCCTGTCCCATAAAAAAGACAGGCTAAATGAAATGAGGGCATCTCAGCATTGCAACTCATTTATGCGATGTGAGAAAAAAAAGCATGAAGTGATCTAACCGGGATCTGACACTAGCTGGAAATCTCCTCTGTCACACAGTGTTCAGAAATATTCTTCAAACCGAGGCCAGCAGCTAGAGTTATTTTTGTGCCTTGTTGATGGGAAGATGCTTTTATATACAGAATGAACTAAAGTAAAATCTACAGTCCAATATTCTCACAGGACAATATTGAAACACATGATCTTAAAGGTCCAAAGGATGCAAAGTTATGGAGTTAAGTCCATTTTTGATGTAGCAAATCAGTTTCTGTATGTAAATAAAGCAAATAGCAGCTGTAGTCTTTCAGCAAACACTTGGAGCAGTGGTTAATATTTAATTATTATAGAATAATTGAGGTAATCACATTTATGGGACAATATAAAACAGATCACATTTCAGCTCAGATTGTGTGATGGTAGTCTGGCTTTATTCAAAGCTCTCACAAGCAGCTCTTCTGCATCTCATCTATTGCTTGTTTGCATTTATACTTTTCTGTATGCAGAATATGTATACAAGGGATCAACAACTTAAAATCTCACTGTCCTACATAAACAAACCAACCCTGACACATGTCTACATTTAGGGACAGTAGGGTGGTAACAGTTGTAGAGTTGTAGAATACAATTCACAGCAACAAGAAGTTATTTTTTCCTTTGATACATCTTCCTTGGAGCCAAATATTGATTTAGAAATGCTAAGAACTGTAGAAACTCTTATTTTGACCCCAGAAACTGTATTTTTCTCTGGTTGTTGTCTATGTGTTGGCCCTGGGAAGCAGTGGCTGCCTGTGTACCCTGTGACAGTGTACCATGACTCTCGCTCAATGATTGCTGGGATAAGCTCCAGCTACCTGCAACCCTGAGCGGCATGGGAAACCAATTAATTGATTAATTAATTAACTAATAATAAATTAATTAATTTCCTTTTATGTTTGTACAATTCCTAATATAACTCCAGGCATTTCTTGTTTTCTTGGCATTTTGTAAAGAAAAGGAAGGCAGCCAAAAAACTCAAGACTTATCCCAAAACAACCATATGTATGACCTGTTTAAACGCTAAAACCGATTACATTTAGAATACTAATACCTGTCTGAGTGCCTCCATCTCTTCACTGGCCACAACCCTCTCTGATGAAGTGTTTTTCAGTCGGGCCTCGGCTGCCTCCAGCTCAGTCTGCAACTTGTCCAGCTCCTTGATCACCTGGTCTCTCTCACTCATAATGAGACGATACTCATTGAACACAGAGTCCCTCTCCTCCTTGTACTTCTCGCAGTCTTTAGACGCCTTCAGCTGCAGGTTCTTGTAGCGCGTCACTTCCGACTGCAGCCGCTCCATTTCTCTCTGCAGCTCCTTGTTCTGAGCTGAAGACTTGTTCAGCTCCTGCTGAACTGAATCAAACCTGAAGAGTGGAAGATGGCAGCAAGCATCCAAGTGTCAACATCAATAACATGCCCATATAAAATGATGTACAGCTGGAAACAGTTTGAGCACAGTTTAAATCAGCACTTGTTCACGTGGGATAAATCATTGCCTGTTACTCTGCTTCTCTGGACAGAAAGGAGTGATTTTCAAGCTTGAGCCAAAAATATTGCTAACCACATATCACTGTGCCTCCCTTGTGTGTCATACTGTGTGTGTGTGTGTTAAGATGTGTTCACCTCCTCATTGAAGTAGAGCACTGCTGCTGGTATTGCATGGCTGAGTCTCGCTGTTTGAGCAATGCATCCATCTGCTTTTGTAGCCTCCGGTTGTCTTCCTCAGCTTGCTCCAGGCGGCTCAGATCGGTGTTATGGTTCGCCACCTTCTCGCTGTAGCGTTTACTCAGAGCATCATACTCTTTCTTTACACCCTCCAGCTTGTCCATAGCTGTGTCGTACAGCTTATTTAACACCTCTGATGAGCCCTTCTCTCTCATGACCTAGTGAGAACAACGACCATCACAGGATCTGTCATTACGCTTTTAGTACAGGTCAAAATGCCACCATCTACTTTCTGAACTATGCCTGACTTTGCTGTACCTCTTATTAGCAGCAGATGGCGTTCGTGTGCAGACAGATCCTCATTTTACTTTGACCAGAAAATCTAATTCAGCTTAAGTAATGACTTTTATAAATGCAAGCTGGCATTAGTGGACCAGTAGTTATGCACTTAAATCAAACCTAATGATCTGCAGAGACAGGAAACTAATTTATGTGTGGCGTTTGTCCTTCATATTGCATCTTTCATTCTCAATCATCATCCTTTCTGCAGGTTTGCTGATGCAGTTCATCCAATTCCTGGGAGAGATGTTGTGACCTGAGGGTTATATTGACCTCAGCTACACAACATATTGTGCATATACACAGATCATGCAGTTACACTGTTTGGGTCAGTGTGACCTTTGCCCAAGCCAAGACCTTTTCTTCTATGCTTGCCCTTTTCAAAAATGCTCTGTATGCATTTCCTTCTGCTCTAGTGCTCTGTGCTTCTAACCACTGCAGTGTCCCCATGGGGGCTGTTGGAGACAGTACTTCACATTAATACAATACAGGTCAAAGCCCCCTTGTGCTATTTTCAAAGTATTCACAAAGTTTGAGGTTGTTTAAGATGAAAACTTATGAACAATTTTTAAATTGTGTGATGTCTCAACATGAGAATAATTATTTCTGTTGGGTCTTGACACCACACCCCTGACATAACACCTGGACAGCAGACAGTCACGCAGCAGTGCGTCTGCGAGTTGGCTGTACCTGCTGTTGCTGCAGGCGAAGGTCTGCCAACTCCTTCTGGTCTTGACCGTGCAGGCGTTTAAGCTCCTCGCAGTTCTGTTTTAGGTGGTTGTGCTCTCGGACAAGCTGGGCATCGTCTCTCCTGAGTGTTTCCATCTCCTCCTTCAGCTGTGCCTGGTCGCCCAAGATGCGGCTGTGTAGCATGCTTAAGGGGGGAAACAGGCACAAAAATGCAAGATACTTTATTGGGAATACAGACAGAAAAAAAGGAGAAGTAATTTAATTGATAGAATTCTAAAACCTTTATTTATTTTTATATTTATGACCAAAGTTTAATTTCTTGCTTGTTTTAAAGACAAATATTAGAAAAACCAAAGCAACACTTTCTACAGTAAGCTTTATCTGTCGACTCAGTTTCAGCTAAATGTGTTAATTTGTTATTTAGTTTAAAGGTTTTCTGACTGGTTAAACTCTCAAAGACAACACGTGAGTCCATGTTCCAGATATGTTGCTTCAGCTTACAAGCTGTTGGGCAGAACGCATCTGTTGCCTAAATGTTGTCATTTCCAAGCGTTTTCACCCAAACAGGGTTTTGTGCTGCTGGTTCCCTTTAAGCTGCCTGTAGCTCCAAGGGATGTTCTTCCAATTAGGCTAATGGAGATACTGTGCCAGTATTTGTTACAATAGCAATAAACCAATGCAATAAAACTTGATTATTTTTATGCTGCACAGCAGCAGGTGGCAGGTGACAGAATGGTCATCCCACATTTTTCAGTAATGAGCTCCTGCACATAATCAGTATTGCTTTCAAGAGGATTTTTTTATGTGGTAATAACTGCCATAAAAATACCGATAAGCACTCAAAATAAAGAGGAAAACCAGCTACAGTTTTATTTAAAAAAGGAAATACTTACTGGTAGAAATCAGCCTCCTTCACAGCCTCCTCACACCGCTTAAGTGTTTTCGTATGCTGGTTCTGGAGCGATTGCAGATCTGCCATGGCCCTCATGCACTGGGTTTTGAGACGCTCATAGTCATGACTGGCTTTGGAATTTGGCCTGAAGGAGAACAGCAGCAACGAATTAAAATACTCAGCCTTTTGATATCGAGCCCAAACACAGCTCAACCTCAAGGATTTAAAAGCGCTGACCTTCATTGAATCATAGACTTTCATAAGATTGGAACAAAATGTTGGATTGAATGTAAACATTATCACGCAGAAGTAACCAAGCAATGTTTATGACATATGCTGCAAAAGAAAAACATAATAGCCCAGTAAAAAACATTCGGCCCAGTAAAGCTGACAGTCCTGTAAGTCAATATTAACCTATAAAAGCAGGAAATTGGTGGATAAAAAAAAATGTCTGCTAGTGCTGATGACCCAAAATTCTCAGTGAGAGGAAACAACCAAGCTTTGTTGCTTTGGGGAATTATTTGGAGAGCGGATGTCTTCATCTTCAAAAAACAAAACAAAAAACCTGCTGAAACAACCACTTGGCACACAGACCAGAATATGTACCTGCAGTCATCGAAGGTGGTCCCAGGCGATGCCAGTGCCAGACGCTTACGTAGCTCATCTCGCTCTCTGGTCACCTGGCGGAGCTGCAGTAAGATGGAGTCCAGGTTGTCACCGGCATGCCGGTTGTCGTTGATAGCTGGGGGAGGGGAGGATGCTTCACCATTAACTGGTGAACCTGCAACAGTGAGCACATTACCGGAGGCTGGAGCTATTTCTCACAGATTAGAGAAAAGCTTGTGTCCAAATTAAACGAGTGATTAAAAAAAAAAAATTTCCAATACTGAAAGACTGGAATATAATTTCATATTAGGTTGTAAAACTCATACCCAGCAGAGAAAAAACACTTATTTGCTAAGAAGATTCAGTTTAACAGGAAAAATTAGTGCAAACTAGCTGAAAAGTTTTAAGATCTCTAAGAAAAAAATGCATCCAAACTGATCTAATAGCTGCTTTCTAGGAATTTCTTATAACTTGATTTTTGTATTTATTATTTCACTAGAAGATTAAAAACAGATTTAAGAGGATTTGTCCCAGAAGTAACAAGTTCATCCTCTTTTCTTGTGAGCCTGACATATTTCCAAGCAGTCAGGTGGAGTTGGAAAAAAAAAAAAAAAAAACCTCTCATTATCGAGGCACGTTTAGGGCTGTTTTTCTTCAAAAGAACACCCACGGAAGGAAATCTGGGGATTATGTGAATCTTTGACTCAACATTTGGACCTCTTTGAGGTTTATGTAACGCAGCTGAGTCATTTGGATTGTGGTCAAAACTGGGGAAAGGCAAATATGGCACACTTCCTCAAAAATGAAAGAGATACTTGCAGCATGTTAATGCCCACAATGTAAGAAGAAATCTGTGACCTCTTGACCTATGAAACCCAGCAAGCAAGAATATCTTTCAATAAGTCAGGAAGCAGCACTGGTTCCTTTACTTCTGCAGTGTTACGATGCCACTGGGTTTGGAGTTTGCCCACATAGTTCTAAAATGAAATGTTTTAGGTGCTTTTTATGTCATTGTACATACCAACACTACTGAGGGAACTGCTGCTTTCTGAGTCAGACGGCATGGTGGAGAGGACACTGTATGTAGAACCTGGAAAGACAAGAGATACATTTTAAACATTCAGCCCAAGACAATTCATTGTCAATAAAAAGGTGAGAGAAACTCATATTACTCAGTCGACTTCATATTCCCTGCACCGTTGTTTGACACATTTCAAGCATGGTTTATACTTGGAATAATGACTTCAACGCTTCTTCGCAGTGACTCTATATTATCACTCCAGACTGCTGTTGTCATTAAAGCTCCCTTCCCTCAGTGTGCAATCTGCCTTGCTTTGATGTTTAGTCCCTGTATGTTTCTGCTACACAGGCAGAATGTCACGGCTGAAATGGGATTTTCTCTTTTTATGCCACTCGCACAGGGAGAGAGCGGGAGAAAGAGAAACGATTCTCTATCTGAATAGCTGTACGCACTGTTAAGCTGGGGAATATTTCACACAGGCTTCCACAATCCATAGGAGACGCTGTGCAGATCCCTTTTATACTAATGCTCCAAAGGGCAACATAAACATGGCTGACAAAACAAACTGATTTTCTTTTTTTTTTACATATATATATATATATGCACAGTTTCATTCACTAAGTGATTAAACTAATACGTCATCTAATTTGGCATTAAAATAGCACTGCAACATGGGGCTGTTTTCCCTTAAATGTCTAACAGGAAATACACACACACACACTGTTATGGCCTACATTTTATTTGTACATATTTGGAGATGCAAATTAGGAGTTATATTCAGTCAATCTCCATTATTATGTTTGAATTAATATGGCTATTTGAGATTACTTTGGATTTAGCATCTCAACCAAAACTACTAATAAAAATACAAGCGCTGGTTTTGATTGATCTTCATTCAATATCATATTTTTTGAACCTGTTTGTTGACCAACCAGTATTGGTAGCTCTGAATCAGTCATTTGTGACTCGTAAAAATAATGAAATCTTAGTTCATTTTATTTTCAGTTTATCATTTTTGTTTATTTTGGACATTTAACTTTAGCGTTTGTTCATTTATTCTAACTTAAAGCTGGAAGCTGGAAACAAAAACAGCAGTGCTGTGCTGTTTGACTTTTTAATTAAATTGATTATAGAAATGTCAGTAGGTGCCAATCCAAACGAAGTCAGTGGAAAGTTAGGAGTTAAGCCCCTGGAAAAAAGAAGTAGATGCCACAAAACTGCAGCAAGCATTAAATAAACTTTAACACTCAGTAAAAGTAGAAATGAAATGTAACTTTTCTCTTTGTTTCACCTAGAGACAACTAAAAATTACTATAGATGATTGTTGTTGGCTCTTAATATTAACTATGTTTTAATTAGACCTTCTGTGGCTATAATATAGTAATAATAACAGACCTGTGTGAAATGCTAAAAGAATTTATGCACAATGGGCCGCAGATAGGACTAATGCACTGTGATAAACTACCATTAAAAGAGGAATGGTGACCTGCATCCTCTGCTGCAAACAAGCACTAAATTGACATTAGCATATCTAGACCTCCATTTTTGTCCTTGCCTCCCTACTGGGTTTAGCTACAGATCTGGCTCCAGCCCTCATGTGTGACAAGGCCAAGCCTAATTAACTATGAGCTCTGTGCAACTGAGCCACTCTATCTTAGGCCCAGCAGACAGAGCAGATGACACCAAGAAAAACAGGAGGAAGGCATGGACTAGAGCAGGACAGATGAAAGGAGATAGCCTGACTGAAAAGAAATAAGGGAGGCAGAGTGTATGAAAGACGAAGAGGGAAAAATCAAAAGGAGAGGCTATGGAAGAGAGAGAGGAGCAGAGCGGAAAGGTTTTTAATCTCTTCTGACATTCCCTGTCTGATGCTCAACACTTCTGCTCTGCAAAGTGCTCGGGGCACACGGCTTTGATTTCATATTGTTCCATCAGACATGATGAGAACCACTGTGGGGCTTCGCAGCATTAATTCTCTACAAACAGCACATCCATTTCTAAAAGCTCATTTCTATGGCAGCATTTAAAAGCAACAACCAAACACATGAATGACAAGGTTTCATAGTAAAGACATAAACCACTAAGAGGTATTATGCCAGCTTAGGCGTCATTTTAAAATAGCCTGCAGACATAGAAAACGATAAAAGTTTTGCTTGTTTGGGCAAATGCAGCGGTAATATGGTGAGGGCAAGAATACGTGAGGGGAAAAAAAGCTTTTATCTGATTGGGCCCTGGTTCAACTCGCAGCTAGTTGGATATCTGCTTGTACCGCCTTAGCTCGTTTTCTCCCCATGTTCTGTCTGGTGCATACTCTTTTTTTTGGTTTTGTTCTGTATTATTAAAAGGGAAAAAAGCTTCCTATGGAATGCTGCTTTGTGGGATTTGGCTGTCAAAACACTTAAATAAATTAAAATCTCTAATCTCTGCCAGTGAGTGCACGCAACATCTAAATAAAACTCCCACAAACGGTTCAGTTCTGGAATAATCCTTTATATCTCACAATCTGATTTCTCTGCAAGGCCAAATGTGCACCATTATTTCCATGTTTAAATTTATGTCATGAGGCTGATTAGTTGGCCCCCAAAAGCCCAGCATCAGATGCAGTATGGACTACATGTCAAATATACATCTATGTAGTTAACATTGATGACTCAACAGCAACAGCTTTGTTTTTGTTTTGTTTTTTTTTAATCATTGATGCCAATTAGCAGCAGCCACAATCTGTCAGGATGATCATGTGTACAAACGTTCATCGCATGCTTTAAGGTTCTATAATGAAAGAATCCACTGATCTCAAACACACAGAAAAGACCGATGGATGTAAGAAAATCTAACATACATTTGTGGTGAATTCTAACAAATGAACGCGCCATGGCAGAACTAATCCGAAACAAATATTGTGGTATGGAAGAAAAAACAGCTGGCTTTCATTAGGAGATACACTTCTCATTAAGGTGTTAACTTTAAGGTGAAAAATATTCCAGCAAAGTGCTCAAGCAATGATAACAAGGCCTGTTACTGTGATCTAAATAGGTCAGGGTAGTGCTCGCTCCACTGATGAGGTTCCACTTCCCCCACTACTCTGTCTGCTTCCCTTCACAATGAAGCAATGTGTTAAGCTACCAACAGTTGCTTCAGACAACCAGATTATATTCTCCAGCGCATAAAGCAAGACGACAAACGTTGCCATGGAGAATCTGGATGAGACGATTCTGCCATCTAGTTAAATAGAAATTCTGGTTTTTACATCTTCTATTGGGTGAGACTAAATTATGAATCCGTTTTATACAGTGTATGAGACAATGATAGTGTCTCCTAAACACAGATCACACATGAGTACCATTGTGATAACTCCACTGCAGCTGCAAACACCTTCCATAGTGTGTGTTGACAAGCCCTAAAATAAACTAGAGATTTCTTAAAGAAAACCCACTACAGAATAAATCTTCACAGAGGCTTGGTGAAAGCAGCATTATCAGAGTTCCAAAAATAATACTGGGTTCTATCGTTTCTTAGCCACTGTAAGCCCTTCTCACAGTCAGTGAGCAACAATGATAAAGACACTATGAGCTAGCAGGAGAGTCTAAATGGATCTTCAGCTCTTTCTCCTTTTGTGTCCTCAGCTTCACAGCCTTTCAAACTACAGAGGTGCAAATAACAGCAACACTACTGCTGCTGAAAACTAACCACTGATTTTATAGAGTGATTAAGTGAAGCTGAAGGATGTGTCAGCATTAAACCAGAGAGCAGAAAGAATCGTATACCCTTCGACATCCCAACCTCTAAATCCTGGTACCAGATACCCATGATGTAGTTTAAATTATAGACAACATTTCAATCTCACAAATCGGTCTAAATATTGGATCTTAATCCTCAGATGTGGGTAGTAACAGAGATTGAGTACCAAAGCAGCAACACTTTCTTACGGCCTTTTTTCAGCCTATAATCTGTGTACGCCACTGTCACGCTGTGCAACTGTTAATCTTGCAAAAGCAACACAGGGCTATAAATACACACCACATCAGATTCAAATGTAGTATTAACACTCATGAAAATTATGTTGTTGTTTTTCTGCTATCTTTGCGTGAATTTTAATAAAAAATATTTAACAACACAATGTTACCTACCTACAAGCTCTCAATTTACTGGTCGCTCCATGTCCCCACCCTCACCTATGGTTACAAGCTGTGGGTTGTGACTGAAAAAACTTGACCCCGGGTACAGGCGGCCGGCGTCTCCCTTAGAGATAGGGTGAGAAGCTCGCCCATCCGGGAGGGACTCAAGAGTAGAGCCGTTGCTCCTCCACATGGAGAGGAGTCAGATGAGGTGGCTCAGGCATCTGGTTAGGATGCCTCCTGGAGGCCCCGGGGAAGACCCAGGACACGCTGGACCCATTACATCTCGCAGCTGGCCTGGGAACGCCTCAGGTTCCCCCCAGATGAGCTGGTGAATGTGGCTGTGGGAAGGGAAGTCTGAGCTTCACTCCTTGAGCTGCTGCCCCCGCGACCCGACTGCGGTGAAGAATGGATGGAATATATATATATATATATATATACACACATAAACCCATATTATGGAACAATAATAAGGGAACTTTTTACAGCAATAATTTGCTCATTTAGTAAAACTATTCAACAACAAATATACATGACATGGAATATCATGCATAACTGCTCTTATAATTAAAAATGTTATTACCATAGTATATGTATATTCACAGATAATTTATTACAATCTATTTTATAAAACTATTTACAGTATTAATTGCATTAACCATTTCCATAACATCCTATATTGGAATCATCAGGATATAATATCAAATGTAGTTATTTATAAACTTGAAATATGTCATTATATGTTAAATATTTAGGACACAAACTGTTGTCTCTCAAATAGATAATTGGTCATTTAGTCCAGTGCTATTGCCCTGAAGCCATACAGCTGCCTTTTCATGGCAAGTATTCAATTATTTATTGTATCAAATGCTTTCTAAAAATTGATCAAATACACTAATGGTGCATTTAACACATTTATTGTTTTGATGCCACTTCTATTTTCTAAGTGATCTTGTACTCTACTCTGAAAATGTACCGACTCTGGTAACTTCCAAAATAACTTTATATCTATTTAGGAAGTTTTTTTAACTGTTGCAAAAATGTTTTAAGGATTGGGAGAGGAGTAACACTGGCCTGTAGTTAGATGTTTCTCCCTTGCTTGAATAATTAATTTAGCCTCCAGAGGAAACAGCCCAGTTTGGAAATATAAACTGCAAATCAGCATTAATCACTCTGAAATGACACCAATAGCTCTTTTAACCAACAACATACCAATACAATCACAGTCGGTAAAGGAATACAATTTTTAACAGTGTATTTAATCTCAAACTCATCGACTGAAAGAAATTTTGAGTAAGGATTAAAAGTTTACTAATCTTCAGGCATGGTGTCCTCCCCACCCCATATGTTCTCATTTAACATACTGTATTACTATATTATATCATTTCTAGCAGCTCTTATTTTTTTCAGTTAACTTGTTTTATAGGTTGTGTATATTTTTTTATTATTTAATCAAATTTCTATACAAGCATTTTATAATCACTTGGTTAGCCTTGGTTCGTTTTTATATACAAGTTAAATATTTTATTTTGGACATTTTTTATTATATAATGATTTTAAAATATATATAGAATATATATATATATATATATATGTGTTACTATACTATACACATCTAGTTCATTATTGACACAATCTCAATATTGTTACATTAAATCAGTACAGTAATTTTATTCTCTGTAAATTTAAATAAATAGCCATCTGCTTTTTGTTTGTACTCTCCCATTAATACTATTTTTAATATCAAAATGTACAAAAAAAAAGGTACGTAGCCATAGGGAAAATATAAGTGTCTCTAAAATATTTTATATATTTTATAAATATATATATATACACACAAAAAAAACGTACATTTCTAATCTTGGTGCTCTATTTCAATAACATACTGATGTTATTGATATTTACTGATGAATTCTTCCCATTTACCATTGTCATTTCAATGGTTAAACCTTCCACCACATCTTCTACTGCTTTTGTCATACTTTTTATTAGTTTACTTTCCACCATTTTTACTTTTTCTGGTTTTAGTGTACATAACACATCTATATAAATTAAAATCTGCCTTTTTTACCTCATTAATGTGTGTCTCTAACATGGTTATGTTCCTAAATGGTTTATTATATTGATTTAGGACATCTTTAATACTCTCAAAGTTGGCATAGACTGCTGCTGTTAATGAGAATTATTGATGTCTCAAATGTAATCATGATTCACTCGTTCTTAAAATGACTGAAGTAATTATTGTCAGTAATTATATCATTTAGTGTTTTGTTGTTATTGTTCAGTGATTACAAATGTTTATAGCTTACTTCAAACCATTAATGCTTTAACATTTCTGACTTCGTTATAAGACTAAAAAATAATGAGCAAAGATCAAATAAATCCATTGCATTTCTGTAATTAATTGACTAAAGGTTTAAATTGTCACTGCAAAACCTGTAAATATGCAGAGAAACGCAGCACGTGTGCTCTGTACTCCAGGAGTTACTATAAGCTGAGAGGCGGGCCGGATATCTGAGGTGGCAGTGACACTGCAGCCGCAGACTCTGGGCAATGAGCCAGTGAAAGCCTTCTTGCAGGCGTAAAGGATTGATCATCTGACTTCAGGAGTCTTAGCTAAGCATATAAATGAAGACATCGAACATGAAGACTCCTTGAGCCGGGATTACTCCTCCACACGCACATCAACTAACTTACAGCTCTGTGTTCATGTCTACTTGGTCAAACCTACTAACAATTTTCACTCAAAGGCCTCAGGCAGGTTTGTGGTATGTCTTCGAGTAAGATCTGTTCTACTGTTGACTAAAAACTAAGGCTGCCTCCCTCAGATGTAACCGTATATCAATTTAAATCTGTTAAAGCAATCTGGGACATGAAATAAAAAGTCAGCCCTGCAGACACATCAGAGCACTTAACCAGTGCCATAGTTCAAAAAAGCCCCTCAGTGCTGTCCTGCCCAACCTATTATCTAACTCCAAAGAGGACTAGCACAGCATAAATGAGGCATCATTTCCTGGAACAGTGTGCCTGTGCCAAGGGTTGGGTCAGACACTGAAAGGTGAAAGATGCCTGCAACATGTCCTCCAAATGTTCCTTTAATGCCGCAATGAAGGCAAACAAACGTCTGCATGTGTGGAAAAATGTTACCGTTGTCATTTCACTAATCTTGGGGGACATTCTTTCTCAGGTTTCATTGCAGGAGACTACATGTTAATTCAGAAAACAGTGTGTTGGGATAAATCAGTGGTTAATAACACTATTATTTTTTAAGGTCAATAAGGAGAAGAAATCTAGAGTAAAAGATGAGCATATAAATATTATACAGAACATAATATCTGACTGAGAGCCTTTCTCCTGTACCGTGGGACTTCACAATATTAAGAAAGCATGCTTCATTATTGCTGTGATTGAAAAAACTGCTTCACTTTTTAGAGCAAATCTTAGGAGTATTATTGAAATCTCAGTGTATTATTTTATTTCCGTGCATGCAAGTTAAAGTAGACCATCCACAGAGGCAAAACCTCTCTAAATGGAAAATAGTCTAACACTTGGTGGTCCTGTTTAAAGTCAAAAAACCTTTGCAGTGTCAAAATTGCAATGTTAACACATCTGAAATGCTGTGGCTTCAAATGAAAAACAAAGGAACATTTAAAACCTAAAACAAAGATTGGTCTTCATTTAAGCCATTGTTTTCCTTCAACACCTGTTACTGCAACCTGTTTCTAGTTATGGGATGAATAAAAGTAAGTAAGTAAGTATCTATTCATCCATCCATCCATCAAAGATATAATGACAAAGGCAGCTTGCTGTCATCTCCAGCACTTTTTCTGTAAATGTAACTGTTTATATATAAAGATAGTATTTGTGAAATTGAAAATGAAGGGTGCATGGTTGTTCGTCTCTATGTGTTAGCCCTGCGATGGACTAACGTCCCGTCCAGGGTGTACCTCGCCTCTCGCCCGTTGGCTGTGGGGATAGGCTCCAGCCCCCCCGGTTGGTCGGACCATTCCACAGCCTAGAATTTGATGGTGTGAAAAACTTATCTTAAGTCTGAGAGTCGTGTGTGATTCATATAAGCAGCAAAAACAAAAGTAACTAATAAAAACACAGCCAGTGTCCTCCTCAGTAAAAGCTTGGTTGGATCCACACAGGATTCATTTTATAGTATTCCAATAAAGAAGCTGTGGATGAGACTTATTTACTGTGGATGAAACAACAGTAATGGTTTTATAATACAGAGAAACTAATTATATTTATGGACTGTATGCAACAGCTCGACCAAACATGTCTCAATGCATAACTATTCCAATGAGCAAACCATTGATCCATATTTAATGTATATGGATGTGTGATCTATGCACAAAGAGTGAAAATGGCTTTTGCTTTGCTTTTTATTTCAAACTGTGCACACAGGCTTTCAAAACAATTTGAGATCATTTCAGTAATAAAAATTGTTGTGCTGAGCACAGGCACAACTATCACACAGAACCGCATACAGCTTTGAGACAGACACAATTAAATTTAAACTTTGTCATTTAAGTGAAATACTTTTGCCCAAAAGTACGTATTTGTGTTAAAGTAAGGAGGGCAAATCAAGGAACTGACCAAAGCATGTCCAATATTGTGACAGTACATGACACTGACGTACATGTCTAAGAAGGGTTTCTACTCAAACACACCTCTCTGTGTGTGTGTGTGTGTGTGTGTGTGTGTGTGTGTGATTTCAGTCCACAGACATGTTATTTAAAAAGGCTGGATGGTGATTTAGTCAGAAAATGTTGTGATTATAAAAATCTGTATTAGTTTAGTTTAAAAAAGGTTCAGTCTAGTTATGCTTTAACCAACAACAAAATAACACATGGTCTTTTTGGGTGACTTTTTAAAAAAAAAAAACAATTTCTACCACCATCTAAAGCCCATTTGAGTATAGTTTTGTTTAGCTTTACAGCCTTCATCCTGCCACTACATGCATCATCTGCACGCTTTATTTACAAGACAATAAAAATAAGCTACAAGTTAAATCTGAGTTGGGGAAACACGCCACAGGCTGAGAGACAAATAATAGCAAGAGCACAAACATGAGTAAAATGTTTAAATGCATGGAAATTAAGACGAGTCAGTAGGGTTGTAATGAATACAGACAAACAAGTGACACAACAAAAACAAGAGCATAATGGGCTTTGTAGAAGCTGTTAAGTTCCATGACTTCATGGTGCTGGTAAACATTAAATGCTGGCATTTCTACCTCGTAGGGTAATTAGTAAGTATGGAAACATGTGTAAAATGGTAATGAAGTCCTGTTCTTGTATAGCCTCCTAGCAGTGGTTCTCACATAAGCATGTATCATTTTCTAATGCAGTAAAATAAAGTTTCCACCAACAATAAGTTCCAGTAGGAAACAATTACACAGGAATGAAAGCCCTAATGACCTGACCTAGTGAGGTCAACTTTTCCTTTTTCACAATGTAAACAAGATCTTTGAGGATCCTCTGCACATCAACAACACAGCAAAGAAAGAAGTGAGTGAAATGCAAAGAGAAAGAGTGTGGTGAAAAGGTGATGGTGGAATGACAGACGCTGGCGTGGACAGAGTGATGACGGAAACAAATCCAGGTCTAATTCATGGAAAATATTTAAGATGCGACAAAAAGCTCCGGGGTCATAACTCATTCTGTCTGTTCGCTGTGTTTTATGGAGTGGGACAGAAACTCGTTGACGGGGAGGAAAAGCACAACCTCCAATGTCCTGAGCTGCTGTACACAGAGCAAGCTGCTGACTGGGCACTTTGGGCCTGCTCAACTTCTCAACAAAAGGCCTGTTGTCTCCCTCTCTCTTGTCCCCTCTTTCTATCACCCTCCTCTCTCTCTGGCACGTCCCTTTATTTAAGCGTGAGGAAAAATAAAACTACTCAGTGGGGGAAAGAAATATAATGAGTCATAGTAAAAGGCAAGGATAGTCAAAGGGAATAGATGGCGAGTCAGAGAATAGAAAAGCAAAATAAGCACAGGAACAAGAGACTAAGACGATGAGAGAATGAAGCCAAACAGAAAACAGAAGACGACAATTGTAGACGATGCACACTGTCAGGGAGAATTGTGTTTCCCTCCTCTCGGAGTGTGTTTAAATCACTGTCACGGACCCTTAAATCCATAAAGCGTGAGGGGGAGGGGGATTGCAGGTACATCTCTACAACTCCATTCTTTAGGAAAAATATTGCCCACATAGAGCAAGGGCATGAGCACATAAGCCAAGGTAAGAAATCAGTTTGATTGCTCTTGCCTGGATTTATTAAATTAATTCAGTTCTGTACGAGAATACAGAGAGCTGCTCTGCTGTGAAAAATAGCAGGGCTAAAACTTCAGACACTCATTATTCTAAGGGAACTGCCTATGTGCAATTAAATCCAAAGTTAGAAATATCCTTACACAGAACAAAATATGCTAATAAATTAATAATTTGTCGGTATGTTCTTTGCAGAAAATATGCAGGCTTTACTTGCAAAGACACCAATGATTAACTACGGCTGAGCTTTAAACAACTGAGCGCTAGTATGTGCATCCATGAGCTTTTTCCTTGGGGGTCTTATTTTTAGTTGGGGCAATTTTCATTTAAGCTCATCTTTGGAGGCTCAGCTGGCAAAGGAAGCAAAACAGAGAACAAGAGCAGGCAGGATGAGAAGAGGACAAGCTAAGAGCAGGTTGCTATCAGCGAGACTCATCACACTCAGATTCTCCAGCTTCACACACCCTGTGTTGTTCACAGACACGCCACGGCTCTGAGAATTTCATTCCTATGAGCTCTTTCTACCGCTTCTGCGCCTGAAGGTGCTCCATGAGCAGCTTGTCTTCTGTCTTTTACAAGTGTGGTTAAAACATGCTAATCGCATAACCTGAATCTGTATATTAGAAATAAAATGAAAAGCACATTAAGTGAAACAACACTTTATTTTAAAAAGGAAGAAAGCTTAAATAAAAGACTAGAAAAGAAGAGTGCATAGGCATGATAAAGTGTCTATCAGGTTTACACTAAACAGCGAGGGTTTTAATCCTCTGCCGAATAACCACAGTCTGACAAGCTGGACTTGCTCTTGACTTCTGCAGGTTAAATCTGAGACCAAGTGCTTGAATTTAGGAAGTGAATGAACTTAAAGGCCCAAATAGACACGGCATCTACTTGCAGGGAAAGCACTTTAGAATGAGCGTCTTTCAGCAGCAGCAACACTTAATACAAGGAAGTTCAAAGAAAAAGAAAAGCTTAAGGAAGCATTAGTGATCCTGTCAGCAGTACAGCCAAAATAAACAACTCAGCATTACCTGTAAAGGTCGCTGGTTGTAGATTGAGGCATACTTGGCAGCACTACATGATGGATATTGTAGTTTTATACCCACACCTATGTCATGTACTGATAGCTACCTGTAATATTGTTTTCTATGTTAAATACTCTGACAAAAAGGAGCATCATCCAGCATCTCTTCCCTACTTTTAGATCTTAAGACTCGTCCTGCATTCAGGCCTCCAGGCATGACGCTGGTTACGAATAAGCTGCTCACTGGCTTCACTTATTCATACAAAGCAAAACAGGCTAAACTAGACAAGGCTTTTACACTTGGTTGCCCTTTGTCTTTGCACAACAGCAACCAAAACTGCTGAAATGCCGGCAAATGCTGCGAGGACACGGTGCAAATTCAATGCCTACAGTGAATAAATCATTTTAAAATGTGGCATTAATGCAGCACAGAAAGGAAAATCTATTTAAAAACAGCATTAATGGAAGAACAGTGACTTTTCTTTAAATGCAAGGGTGATGTGAGACCATGCTTTAGGCATGTACGCATGCTTGGGTAGGGTGCACACACGCACACATACACACCCATGCACAGGTTGATATGAACCAACATGTCAGTGGTGCACCGTTGTCATGGAAACAACTCAGGCTACCTAATGTACCAACCCTATCATACCACTAGTGACAAATGAGGGCCAGTTGTAGGTAATAGTGAGGTATTCAGTGACTGAACACTGAACCAACAACAAATACTACATGTTGTATGTGGGTTTGTTTTTTTGTACTATAGTAACAGGATGCCACCACAATTGTTGTAAAATATAACAAAATTGTCTGAATTAAAAAAAAATGTGCATGCAACATGCTGATTGAATTTCACATTCATCTTCTTCAGTCTTATGCAGTTTTGGGTTAAGAGTAAAAACAAGATCCCAGCATTTCTGTCCTGCAGCTACACACACGTCCTCTTGCAGCAGACCACCCAGATCGCACTCATTGCAAGGGTTATGCAGTCCTGAACGACTCATTTTAGGTATCAAGGAAAAGCTTGTTTTAGAGTAGCAGATGTCTGTAAGCTCTTACCGGTGGAATGGTCCACAGGTCCTCCACCGTTGTGGCTGAACAGGGCAGCATACAGGTCAGGGTATGCCTTCTCCAGGGCCACACACAGGTCGAGGAAATGGTCGCTCTCCTTGTTCATCAGCATCTTCAAAAGGTGGTCGACTTTCTCAGCGCTGGACGAGCAGTTCTGGTCCAGTTCGAACCTGTCCAGTTGGCTCAAGGTACCAGAAACTATCAGCAGCTCGATCACTCGGTCCGCATCTGTTATGGACTCCAACAAGTTCTGGTGGCACTGGTCGAGCAACTCTTTGTGCTTTGGCTCCATTGCTATCCGCTGTAGTTCCGTAGCTTCCCAGCTAACCCAGACGGCCAAGTGGATGTAAGATCCTTTCCGATCAAAAGTACCGAACTGAACTGAACTTATCGCGGCTTGCAGAAGTTCGCCGGAGCCACCGCGGCATTAGGTTGCACGGGAGATCAATTTTTATAGCATATTGAAAAAGGCACAAGAAGCCATATTTGTTGCCCAAGGCTGTTGACTGCACTAAAGAGCGATACATTTTTCCATCTTACTAATGTGTAGCAGGTCACGTCGTTTTAAGCTTCCCTTCAGAGTAGGCTTTAGCTGAACACATTGTTCCCTTCTTCGGTATCACTTCATGCGCCCTTTGCCGACTCAACTGCTGGGAAAACTCACGTAACTCTGCCACTGATCCTCACTTACACTGTATCCTCCGCCATGTCTGAGCAATTCAGCAGCTGCTGCTCGCTGTCAATCAACGGTCCGTTCAATGACCATATTTGGTCAAAAGGGGTGGTGTCTTACTACAATACACACCCATTTTTTTCAATGGGCGTACACATTCCCCCGAAAATCCCAAGTGGAAAATGAGAATAGGAGAAAATCAATGAAACTGTACAGTATATCATAAAAGAAAAGACAAAGACCTAAATGTGTTAGTAGCCGAATGCTATTTACAGAGTTATGTAACAACTCTAATCGTAAATAAAATTAAAACATTGTAACTCTTTTTTATCAATTTTTTTATCAACCTTCTATGCCTACAATTATTTTAATTATTTAATAAAAATAATAAATTATGTTAAATGATTTTGATTTTAACTTTATATCTATAAATAAATAATACAATTGGAACCCAAAAGGTTGGAACTGTAAATGGAAACAAATACCAAAATGAACATGTTGCATCTAAAAAGGGTGATTTGACAGAGCAAATTTGAGAAGAAACAAAGCGAGGAGCAGAAGAACAGGTGGTCAGTAAACTGGGGGGAAAAGTACAAAAGTGTGCCTATAAATTGTGACAAAACAACCTAAAACAACAAAGCTTTAAATATTTAATATTTTTCATACTTAATGAGACAATCTGGAGGCACATAACTGAAAATCAACATTTAATGTGCATAATGTTCAGGTCAGCAGGCAGCATTGGGGAAAAACACAGGCTGAGTAATCAATCACCAGAAATCATGACTATATATGAGAGTATATATGATATGAGAGTATATATGAGAGACTATATATAGAATATAGTTTACTTTTGCTATCCAGATTTGTAGCCTGAAAGGAGCCATGTGTAAATATGATCAAGAAATGCTACTCTTCTATTCAGACAAATACCATTCTAAAACAGATTTTGTCAAAGTATGACAAAATTAAACCAAAGGAAATCTCATTTTATCTGAAAATGGTGGATGCCATAACATCTGGAGTCACAAGAAATATAGGGAACAATCAGCTTGTTATCTGCACTCATTTCAAAGTTCAGCTTTGTTGATAAAATGTGCCATCTTTGCTGCAACTCTGCATCTGGAAACTCTGCATCAATACTGAAAAGTAAACTGCAACATTTTGTCCTGTTATTTCAGGCTCAGCAGCATGCTGCATTTGTTAGAACAGCATGGCTTCATCGCAGAAGAATCCAGATGTTACACTGACCTGCCTACAACCTAGATCTTTCATCAACTAAAGCACGTGGCACATAATAATAATAATAATAATAATAAAGAGATCATGTATATTACACAGATGAAACAAGAATATGTTATTAATGTTGATTGGATTTTTTTTGTGTGATCTTTCTTATCTTTCCACACGATATGAGGATTGATATGAGCCTCCCGATGCAAATATTTTATTTGCAATCTACTCCGGACATACTGCCTTCCTATTAAAAAGACATGATAAAGAAATAACTAACATTCTAGCTGTTCACGTAATAAATAATAATAAATACTTTTTCACTTGGAGTTCGCATTAAATTTTTAAATGTGACTTACATGTATTTCCTTTAGCAGCTTAAAACATAAAGATGGCTTTTGGTCCAAACATCTCCAAACTGTTGTCCAGAAATATTAGATATAGTAATTTATCATAATATTTTGGTTTAACAGTGGCACATCAAGCAGAAGACCCAAAATGCAATGCTTGTTTTTTATTTATTTGGGTAAAAATATTACTGCAGTGTTAAAAATACGAGGATTTATATATTCCTTGCATAATACTGCTGCTCTAGCCACAGGCTTACAGACCATCTGAGCTGTACTGCCTCCAATTTCAGTGAGTACTCGATCTCTACAAGAGATAAAACATAAGAGGGGAGTTCGCCATATATAAACGAACAAGCAACCTATGATCAAACGAAATGTGTTTTTAAGGAGGATTTGTTAAATACAATATGATGATGATGATGGATGCACTCACGCTTCGGTCTACAGCTGAATAGAGATTGTTGGCACAGAAACAAGCATCTGCAGGCATACCTCTCAAACCGTGACCTTATTCATGCACGCACTGAATCTCATTGTGACATCTACATCTCTCTCTCCCCTCTGTCTCTCTGTCATGCTGGCTCCATGGCTTTTGCGACCATGTGCTGTCCCTTTAGATGAAAAATTAATTACAATTCATTCATATGAAAGGGAAGCAGGTCCCTACTGCTGACACAGATTGAATGATTGTGTCTGTACCTTACTTCTGTGGATACCTGTAAAATATATAATGTTGCAGCAGCTGGTTTTGTGTTTCTTTTGCTATTTCACTTTAAATAAAAAAAAAAACAATAATAGTAATTAATTACAAGAAGTCTTTTGTTTCTGAGGGTAAAAGATGGTGACAGGAATATTCTCTAGTACCTTTCTGTCTTGTACTGGTTGCACAAAGTCCTTCACTGAACACGGTTTGTTTATATATTCTATATAAGATTTGTTTATCAGACAGCCCAGAACAGGGTGGATAATGGCCTCATGTTTTATTGAAGGTGCAGTCAGCAAGGATTTCTATAATTTATCATGGTCCAACAGGCTCAAACAGAACATTTTATGGATTTGTTTTATTGCTACTTGGAATGAAGATTCAGCTACAGCTGTCTGAGTTAAGGATAGCTATACCATTACTTTAGTGTTCATTCACTTTGAAACTATTTACTTACTGCATCTACAGTCTCTCAACATTAAACAAGCAGTTTTATCTCCATCTTGCCAGGAAGCATAAGAATGATAGCTGCTCTGATGTGTGGAGAGAGCAGCACCCGTTCAGCACAAAGTTGGAGGATGAGTTTGTTACACACAATATCTCAGATTATAAGAAAACTGGTCATGAAATACAAAATATAACAAAACTATCCTTCTATCCATCCATAAATCTATCTTAGCTTATTGTAAAGCAACGTCTCAGTGAGCTTATTTACTGCCCTCTCCACACCGAGCCAGTCAAACCAGATGGACACATTTTCTGTGGCTGCTTCTGATGAAGGTTTTTCCTTCCTGTTAAAAGGGAGTTTTATTCTTCTTTTATTCATTGCCCACTGCCCTGTACATGCACAGGATGGGGGACTGATTTGAACACTTAAGGTTTGATGCCATTACCTGTATTCCACATAGACATATAAACTAGACTAATGTGAATCATTTATTTGAATTTAACTATGATTTAACTGGAATTAATTAGACTACATCTGTAGGAACTGAGATGACTTTAGTGTAATTGTTTTCTACATTTTGTTTTGTTTGTAGATTTTACATGAATGTTGATTAAATTAGTTTGAAACATCAAATAAGAAAATTCAATGTATTTTGTTTAACAGTTAATCAAATTACCTTAAAATGATAAAAAAAAAAAAAGTCCAGAATCAGTTTATAATGATCATATAAACCATCTCAATGGATTTATACGACAATAGGAAAACTGTGCGATGCCTTTTAAAATTAATATCTTCATTAAGTCCTGAACCGTTTGAGGTGGTTTCAGTCCATTCTAACATCATATAATCAAAAATGACTCCACCAACACGGCTTTGCAAACCTCTTTAATTCAGCCTTGGCAGTTTTATAGCTGCCATCAATTGCACAGGCTTCCCTCTCTTCTCAGCTAAGTTATTGACTGTGGTGCTGTTAACTCACACACACACACACACACACACACACACACACACAGAGTAGCCAAACAAAGCACAGCACAATATCTTGATAGTCAAGTGTGTCCAACAGTATTTTAAGTGAAGCCAACAGGACTTAATAAGGCATTGAGCTCCTTGAGTAGCAACACATGTTGACCTAACACCCTAGCAAGAATGACAAATTATTGGTCTGTATTGATTGCGTAAAACGGAACACTATTAAGAGTCACCTACTAGTACATAGAACTGATTGCAAGACTTTCACAATATTCATTGTCCAAGTATCAAGACTTTGTGTCCTGCATAAATTTCAACTGAGTCATGAGCAATGCTCACCATTATGCTATTCCATATTCGACTATGGTTTCTGAAATTCACATTTCTGTGGCTACAAATATGAATGAAACAAAGATACTCCCCTGCCATCTGCTGGCAAAAAGAGCTTGCTGCCATACAGTATGAAAATCGTGATGAATAGACAGCTTATGAACCCTGCTGAGTTTTCACCACTCGGTTTGAACAGTCAAGACAGTTCATTGAAATATTTGAGATGTCGTCGACAGATTGTCAATTCTTAACTTACATCCCAATGGGACGGTTCTAGCGGAAGAGCAGTCATCTAAGTCTGTGGATCGATGAGGTACAAGTGTCTGTGAATGGGTGAATATGTGGTGTTAAAGCACATGGAGTGGTCAACATGCTAGAAAAACACATCAAAAAGGTTCAGTTCATTTAATGTTTATGTGACTTAACCAGCCAAAGATGTAGGATGAATGATTCTTGGTTTTAATCCAGGTTGCTTTGTATAATTTAGTAAAGGGGAAAATAACTTGGCATTTATGTTAAACAAGTGAAAGGAAAATAGAACAAATGAAGATGGCAGAATCTATATACACAGGCCTTTTAATGGAATACTACCTGTGTATTCTGCAGGAGATGAAACACAAATAATTCCAGTGTAAATTCTGTAGATTTATATTGCAGAACAGCATGAGTTACATCACATTTTATAGATGCAATTCTGAGTTTTATAATAAACAATACCTGCCACATCATTAACAAGGTGAAGTATTTGCTGCAAACATAACACAGCTACAATGAGCAAAAACACTTAAGTGCTGATAGAATATAGTTGCAAACCTCTTCATCTTTAACTTTGGTATTTAGCTGCTATGTAGTTTATTTCATATCCTTTTTACAGCTTTCTTGAACATAGAAAATTGGCAAAGAAACATGTCACATATATGATTTTTAGATATATAATGGTACATGTAAAATGTTAAAAATATAGAGGTCTTAGAATTCAGATGAAACTACTTTGGAATATATTTTATGGCCATGTCCACTTAGTGCAAATACCAAGTAAATATATAACAGATGAAAAAATATAAAATCTTTTGATTTAGCCGTATATAGAAAAGCAACAATGTGTAGCAAACTGTAGGAAGAGGGTTAATATACTTGGTAAACACTGCATTGTAAGCATTGGCATGCAGTCTGTGTATAGAGTATACAAATAAGGCTTAAAAAATTATATCTGCAGAATCTATGTTGTAGACACTGTTTTTTTCAGTCACTCCCCCCGCAGAGCTTCAGCAGGAGCTTCTTGTAGTCACCAGAAGTGTCTCCCTATTAATTAAACCAAAAATGGATCAATAATTCAACCAAATAATTCAGTTCCAGAAAAAAAAAAACAGTATTAAATGGATACTTACAGAGATGTGTGTGTACAGGGACTTGCCATAGTTTGTAACATAGTGCTGACGAATATCCAACATGTCAACCTCAGAACGGGAGACCATGATTCGTATTAAGGTTTTGTCTTTAGTTCCAGCTCCCTGCAAACACACCCAATCCCATATTATATGTATACACACACACACACACACACACAAGGATAGAATAAGGTACTAATAAAGACTATGTATAATGCATGTATACAATAAATGTACTGTATTTTAAATGTAAGAAACTACAGATCACCTTCATGGCCTTATAAAGCCTCTCAGCAAAGTAGGCAGGTGTGTTTTTAATGCACTTCACTGGAAAAGATAAAAAAAAAAATTTACACAAAGGTCAAAACAATATTCACAAAGATGATTACTACAGCTCATATAATGCACGGCATAAAACTAAAACAAGATGAGGAGCACTCAGTAATCAATCTAGAGAGTAGGGCTGGGTTTGGAAAAAATATTAATATATCAATAAAAAAAAATTCATCAAATATTAATTCATAAAACTCATTTTAGGGACAATCCATGTCTGGCACAACTTATTGATGCTCAGCCATATTTTCACATATGTAGAAAACTGAAAGGCTGCATGTGTCACTTCCATCACAAAATCAACTTCTTGCTTACAGCTTATGCTAAATTCAGATTTCTCAGACAGCACTCATCATAACTTAGTTATGCACATCTGATGAGAAAAGTTTGAAATATAAAATTGGAAAACCAGCTGAAACTTTATAAATAAAAGATAATAAATAGCTATTGGTGGATTATAATACTAATAGCTGTGAAAAACCACCAAAATCAGCTTCTTTCATCAAGATGTGGATGATCAGATCATTACTGATGAGCATGTAAACAGACTCAGGGTTTTAAAAGAAAAGTCATTTCAGAAAATTGGTGTTGTTACAAAAATATCTATACTAGGATAGAAGCAGGCGGTATGAAGAGAAATGATTCAGGAAATTAGTGACGATACCCAGCGCTACTAGAAAGGGAAAAATAAGGTCAGACAGGAGGATGGCAAAACAAAAACACAAACTTTAAGCTGCATCAATATTTGCATATTATTATATTATTATATATAGCATATTATTATATTATATTATTATATATAGCATATTATTATATTATATTATTATATATTGCATATTGTTATATTATATTTTTATATATTGCATATTATTACATTAGTTTTGTAGCTCAACTGACTGATACTTTTACCATTTGAATGAGCAAACACCGCCTGGTCAGTGTGACATGTCAGGCTTTCCTTAATCAACTGTATACAATATTAAAAAAAGACTGTACTATGAAAAAAAAACTGAACATAGAACACCTAAAGTATAATTGGTACAATTTGAGGATAAATGGAGATAAAACAGAGCTAGAGAATGAATGAATGATGAACTTTATGCATTTCAGGTGATCAAAAAAGCACGATTGTGGAGCCATGACACCCCACGGTGCTTACCAACACCAGTCTTTGATATCAACCATTCTGCAGGTTTTAGTGCTTTCCTGGTAAAACACACATGATTTAATGAACTTCTCCAAAACCTTATTGACACCTTCTGCAGCAGCCTTTTAATGAGCCATTGATTTAAGTCAGGTGTGTTTGTAGCAAGGAAACACTAAAACCTGTCAGAGTTTAGGAACACTGTGCTCATGATTAAGTTCGGCCCTGTGACGGTCAAATATTGATCAAGGCAGCTTTAAAAAAAAAAAACACATTTTCAAAAGTACATATGAAAAAACAAAATATTGCAATACAAAATTGCAACTGCAAGACAACACAGACAAACTGAAGAATGCAATACACACCACCATAAAATGACTATGTCGACAGAGTGTGCAGTGCCAATGAAGATGTAAATAACACACATCTAGAACTAGTTTTACTGTACCATAACCCTGAGAAATGTTAGCAAAAACAGAGAAAACAGATTAAAATCGTAAAGGATACCTCACCTCGGCCTAGCAGACTTGGGTTCAAAAGTCAAGAGTACTGTAATATACTGTCCATACAATGAGTATAAACAGGTTGGTGGTTAAATATACAGCAAACAAACCTCTGAAATTATTCATTTTTAAAGAAAAAGATTTTTAGACCTTCCTAAAATGTGTGTTTTATCAATGTATACCCGACCACAAACGATGCTTTCTTACCCACTGCCAACATGCCACTCTCAAGGTCTCCGGACATCTCCCTGGAGATACTCTTCTCAATGTCCCTGCCACACATTTGCTGGTACTCCAGAAAGACTACACATAGATACATGACATGAGTAATAACATTATTGATGTGATTCTCCATTATCATTTGAGATGTTCTAAATATTTCACTTGCAGCTTTTTCCACAAACCATACCTGCTCTAAGATGGGCTTTGCTCCTGGCACATAAAATTGCATTGAATTTGGACTCATCTGTTCCCAGTTTGTTTTCTCCTGCAGCATACAGAGCCTGAAAGATAACAGCTCTATCAGTTACATCCCACAGGAACAACAGAATTACATTAGTTATACATTTGCTAAATGTATTTTTACTTTTTATTGGTATTTGATCTATTTGTAAATAAAGTTAGCATTTTCTTGGGTTGTATGCATCATGCAGAGTCCAGCAAACATAAACCTGTTTAAAAAATCTCTCGGTTTCAGGAAGGAAAAGAAAGCGACAAGTATGTGAAATCAATGTTGGAGTGTCAGATCTCTCAGTGTCAACCGGAAGTTACAAAACAGAAAAAACCTTCCATTAAATGTGTTTTTTAACTAATCGTTTCCTAAAATATAAGTGAATACAATTAAAAGCTTATGTCCTTCAGAATATATTAAAATTTTGTGTTAAAATAATGCCTTTTAAAAACAGAAGGGGGAAATCTCCATCAGTAAAGGGCAAAGCTTACCTGAGCATCCTGTTTGGCCAGAGAGACGTCAACATTCTCTCGTTCATCCCGATTACCCTACAATATACAGAAAAAGTGAGGAGAGTTTATTCATAGCACTTTTTTATGTACAGATTGCTTTTCATAAAAACATTGAAAGCATTAAAAATTGAGCAAAAAAGCAGTAAAAAGCAGCAACAAGTAGCAGAAATCCTAACTGTTGATAATAAAAAGACCAAAACAGCATTTTTTAGCTTATAACTGTGTATGCCACTGTCACTCTGTGTAACTGTTAAGCTTACAAAAGCAACACAGAGATATAAATACATGAAAATCCTATTGTTGTTCTGCTCTCTTTACATGACAGCATTTTGTTCATCTATACAACACATAACATTGCCTACTCCATTTATTTTATATTATACTCATATTAAAGAAACAATAATAATGGTATTTATTACTGAACTAATTTCATTATTAGTAATACTGCATTTTATTACTGTTTTAGGATAATACATACAAAAACTGGAAATTTATTTCATGATGATGATCATAGTAATAATAGTAGTAGATCATGATAATATTACTACTGCTACTACTATTACTACAACTAATATTAATAATAATAATATTATTAATAATAATAATATAATAATAATAATGTTTCATTATGGAAAAAATTGAAGACTTTTAAACAAAACTAAAATAAAAACAATTTTTAAAAAATGTATTTATGCTATGGAAATAGAGCAGCCTTAAAGAGACTTGATTTAGGAGATGGATGGAGATAATTTTGGTACTAGCTGTACCTGAGCAAGAGAGACCAGGAGCCTGCGAAAATGGCCTGAAGTATCCCCACTTATGGAATCCTCCAGTGATTTCTTGTATTCTGAAAGGACAAATATAAACAGCTGATAGTCACAATATCACAATATTATATTTACATCACATTGTAAAAATGTAGTTTCAATAACTGTTTAAAAAAAGCTAGCTACATTGTTATATCGACACTGAAACATTTAGATGTGTATTCATTTATTTATACCCTAAGGTGTGACTGTGCATCTCACCCTGTTTGTAAATTCGATTTATCTCCTTGATTTCAGCATTAGATCGAGAGGACAGGATCTCTATCAGACAGGCTTCATCAGTTCCAGCTCCCTGTGAGGAAGAAAGATGATAATATAAGACTTTCATCTCCAGGCCTTGTGGAAAGTCATTTTATTTCTGCTATTCAAGCTTCAAACCTACAACTAATCTAATTCTTTGTCTGAGTGGTGCCAAAGATCAACACCGATTTATATTAGTTATGGTTTTTGAGAATTCTTTAAAAAAAAAGTACTAAACACGTAGCCACATATTCAATAGTAATAATTAGCATTATAATTATTTTTGTTGTTTCGGTTTTTAGCCTTTGTTTCTTCCCTTTTTTTTCTTCTATATTTTGATGCCTCCCTACTCTACAGTGAGACCAACTAGTGAATCCTGAATGTTATATGCAGCACAAAAGCAACCAAAATCTGCAAATAAAGAGTTGGAAAATAATAAAACAGAGTGTTGGAACATTTTGAGCAGGGAGCACTTTAAACACAAATACAGATCAGTGTGGTGGCAGTTTGTGTGTGTGCTCTTATGTGTACAATGTCTTCAGCATATCAACATTCTTCCAGAGTGAATTAAATCTTGCTGGGCTGGGGGAGCAGCTGGTTAGCACAGTGGCCTCACAGCAAGAAGGTTGAGGTTTGAGCCACAGTTTGAGCCTGGTGGCGAGCGGGGCAACCAGGAACCCTTCTGTGTGGAGTTTGCATGTTTTCCCCGTGTTAGCGTGGGTTCTCTCCGTGT